>JAPKLY010002542.1:0-24024 GCA_026898435.1 Prunella vulgaris | reverse complement strand
TTCATTAAAAATGTTTCCTCACTTTTCACAGCGCACTATTTTCAAATTCAGACTACCTCAAGTAGTCTGCTGGTTTTCTGAATAAGCCGAATAATTTCAAAAAGGTTTTTGAATCCTTACAAGTCTATTCAACCCCCCCTTCTAGACTTGTTCAAAGGTATTCTTCCCTAAAACCTACCATTGGGACCAACAAGTGGTATCAGAGCTGTGTGTCCAAAAGACCACAGCCTAAGAAAGCTTTTGGTGGTCACCTGGACAGATCCCTGAAAATATGTTTTTAGAAAATTCTGTGTGTTTTTTATCTAATCACTTGCAGATATGTCTTCCTACAAAAAGAGTGGATCCAAGACAAGGAAGTTGACTGAATTCTCCATAGAGGATTATGATTACTGGAAATTCAGAATGGAGAATCATCTTGGAGCCATTCATGATCGAATGTTAGATGTTCTGGAGGAAGGGCCAATCAAGTTCTTCTGGGAAGGAGTAAGTGATGGCAAGACTCCAGAAGCTGAAATCAGTGAAAGAATGAAGACAGAAAAGAAGAAGAGTGAACTAAACGATGCTGAAAGGAAACTCTTCAACCTCGATCAAGTGGCCAGAACAGAAATCATTGAGACACTCTCCAAAGAATATATAGAGAAAATTAAGACATGCAAAACCGCTAAGGAGATGTGGGAGAAACTCTCCTTGATGTGTGAAGGGACAGATCAAATCAAAGAGAATAAGCTTCAAGCTGTTCTACATACCTTTGACACATTTAAAATGCAAGCTGATGAAACCATTGATCAGCTAGATATAAGGCTGACAAACATACTGAATAAGGCAAGCTCCTTAGGAAATGATTACTCGGAGAAAGAGATTAATAACAAAATTTTGAGATCTCTTACTCCAAGATGGAGAGTGAATGTGACAGTAATTAAAGAGACAGAATTTATCTGAGATGAGTCATCATACACTGCTATCTCATCTGAAGGCACATGAGTTCGATATCCAAGAAGAGGATCAAGAAGATGAGACTCCAACTTCATCAGCCACAAAGAATGTTGCTTTCTCTGCTGCAGCTAATAGTCAAGAGAAGTCCTCTACTCCAGAGGACATGAGCTTAAAGGAACAACTTGCTTTATTGACCAAGAAGTTTGATAAGATGTCAAACAAGTTCCAGAAGTATAGATCTCATTGGAAGAAGAATAAGAGTGATTCTTCCAGAAGATACCAGAAGTCATCTGATGCCAGAAGACCATCAGATGAACAGGAGACCAGATACAAGTCTCCAGAGAGAAGGAAGGAACCAAGTCCCAGAAGAGGGGGAGATGGTGTTTGTTTCACTTGCAACAAGCCAGGACATCTCAGCTATGATTGTCCTCAGCTTACCCCTAGAGAGAGAGAAGAGAAGAGGATCAAGAGAGATCGCAGGTTCGCTGATAAGAGAGCTCTGTTGGCAGATGAGGAGAAGCAGGATATCAGCTCATCCTCATCCTCATCTGATTTTGAATCAGAGGATGATATCTGCCTCATGGCTAAGGTAGAAGAGGTAAATTCTCCTACCCCCTCTGTTGGCTCATCTTGCTCCTCTACCTATTCTATGGAGTCTGATATACACAAGTTGTTATCTGATCTCCAATCCTCCTTAAAAGTCTGTTCTAAGCTAGAAGAGGAGAACTCAAGTAAGCTGAAGTTTTAAGCTTGAGACAAGATCTTGAAAATGCTAGACTACCAGTGATATCCTATGACTCACAAGTTAACAAGTCTGCTGACTTAATAGCAAAATGTGAGGAACAGGAGAAGCTGATAGAAAAGCTACTTTCTGAGAACACTGTCTTAAGTGAGGAACGTAATCTGCTGACAGCTAAGTTCGATGAACTCTTCAAGCAGAATGAACTGATAATAAAAAATTCACAGCAGCTTCAGCTGAAAGTGGATCAGCTGACTAAGGCAAAGAATGCCGTGTCTGAAATAGCTGAGTCCTCACAATCTGTGAATGATAAAAGGGGTCTTGGTTATCCCAAACCCATACTACAAAAGAAGAAGAAAGGTGACAGTGGATTAATTAGGGATCCTCGAAAGGGTAAAGGGCCAGCTGAGCCTGCATCTGGATCAGAAGGGCAAAAGAGCAGAGGGACAGAAAAGGTCCCAGCTAGACAGAAGAGCTCCAAAACTCAGAAGTCTGCTGGATATCAGAAGGTTTCAGCAGAGCAGAAGAGTACTAAAACTCATAAGCCTGCTGACAACCAACATAAGTCCAAAGCTCAGAAGCCTCGAGATCAGAAGAGGAATCCAAGTCATAGCTCAGCTAAGACAAGGATACCTCAACAGAATCAGCAGAGGAATGATAAGACTGGGTCATCGCAGCAGAGTAAACCCAAGCGAAACAGACCTCAGCCCTGGGTTACTATTAATGTAACCAAAGTAGGCAAGCCTTCACCGGCTAAAGTATATGAGTCACTTGGAGGCTCAAGCTGAAATTATCCTTTTGAGCAGCCCACCTACAAACCTGCTATTATCACTCATCGCCCCAGAAAAGATCCTCTGAGGGAGATGATTTTTGTGGATAAGTATGGTAGAAGGTTGAGATCTCCTAAACCTCATAAGGATGATCTCTACCTATGGATCCAGAAAGTCGAATCTAACCAATCAGGACCCAAAGATAGGGTACCTAAAGCCTGAGTTATTAATTTCAGGTAAACTCTAGCCCTATAGAAAGAGGAGAAGCCAAGGGCCATGTCTGGTACATTGATAGTGGTTGCTCGAAGCACATGACCTTTGAGAAGCATCTTTTCCAGAACGTTGTAACGCTTGATGGGCCTAGAGTTGTGTTCGGTGACAATAATTTTGGAGTCATCAGAGGAGTAGGCACTCTGCTGATCAAAGGAACAAGAGTTGAAGAAGTCTACTATGTAGAAAGGCTCATGCACAATCTTCTGTCTGTATCCCAATTCTGTGACAAGGGATATTCAGTAAGATTCTCTAAGAACTCTTGTCTAGTTATTAATGATTTAAACGAGCAGGTGCTACTAACTGGCCTCAGAAGAGGTAATATGTATCTTGCAGATTTTGCAAGCTGTCCAGCTGACTCATGCCTAGTTGTTAAAAGCTCATCAGAGATCAGCTAGCTCTGGCACAAGAGGTTAGGTCATCTGAACTTCAAGACTCTCAACAAAGTTGCAAGGAAGGGTCTAGTCAGAGGTCTACCAAATGAGGTGTTTGCATCTGAGCAGAAGTGTGATGCCTGTCAGAAAGGGAAGCAGACTAAAGCCTCATTCAAAGATGTGCAGAGTACTTCAACAACAAAAGCACTCCAGCTGCTTCATATGGACTTGTTTGGACCTGTCTCACCCCTTAGCTTCAGTGGAAGGAAGTACACACTGGTGATTGTTGATGACTATACAAGATTCACTTGGGTAGTGTTCTTGTTCAAGAAGAATGAGACTATGGTCAAGATGCTGGAGTTGTTCAAGAGGATTCAGAAAGAGCTAGACCTCAGCATAGTCAGAATCAGAAGTGATAAAGGTACTGAGTTTCTTAACTCTGTTGTTTCTGACTATTGCAGGGATAATGGTATTCAGCATGAGACATCAGCTGCCAGAACACCTCAGCAGAATGGGTTAGCCGAGAGGAGAAACAGAACCCTCAAAGAGGCAGCAAGGACTATGTTAGCTGAATATCAGACTCCTCAAAGATTTTGGGCAGAAGCCATCAATACTGCCTGCTTCATCCAAAATAGGTGTCTACCAGTCAAGAGACATGGGAAGACTCCTTATGAAATGTACAAAGGTAAAACTCCTAACCTTTCCTCTGTCCATACTTTTGGGTGTAGGTGTTTCATCCATGACAATGGAAAGACTAAGTTAAAGACTTTTGATGCTAAGGTTGCTGAAGGAATATTCTTAGGATATTCTGGAAGTAGCAAAGCCTATAGAGTCTTTAATAAAGTCTCTCTCTGTGTGGAGGAGACACCCCATGTTGTATTTGATGAATCTTTTCATGAGTACAGCAAGGAGAAGCTAGCAGAAGAGGTGGATCAGCTGAATCTGTCAGATAAGCCAGATCTGATTAAGGTAGTAGTACCTAGGATAGAATCAGACTCAGATTCAGATGATGAGTCCAAATCAGCTGATAAGCCCTCATCAGCATCAGGTGATGGCACATTGACTCCTGACACTAACCAAGGGGGAATTTTAGACAAGACCCAAGAGGAACAGACTATGGCACCTCAAAGGGGCAAGAAGACATTGTCTGATTTCCCAGCTGAACAGATTCTAGGAGATCCAAGTGTAGGTGTTCAGACCAGAAGAAAGCTAAACTTGGGTGTTAAATTCAGCTGTTATGTGTCCCTGATAGAACCCAAAAATATTCATGAAGCTCTTGAAGACCCAAACTGGATTGTAGCTATGCAAGAGGAGCTAAATCAGTTTGCAAGACAAGAAGTTTGGACCCTAGTAGAGAGGCCCAAACATCAGAAGGTCATAGGCACTAAGTGGGTATTTAAGAACAAAAAGGATGAAAATGATGTAGTAGTTAGAAACAAGGCAAGGCTAGTAGCACAGGGGTATTCACAGTCAGAGGGGATTGACTATGATGAGATATTTGCTCCTGTGGCAAGACTAGAAGCCATTAGATTGTTTCTGGCCTACGCTGTTTTCAAAAGGTTCAAAGTATATCAGATGGATGTCAAGTCAACATTTCTGAATGGAATCCTGGCAGAAGAAGTTTATGTGGAACAGCCACCAGGATTTGAGATTGGGAACAAGGTTTATAGGTTGCAGAAGGCTTTATATGGACTAAAGCAGGCACCTAGAGCTTGGTATGATACTCTATCACAGTTCCTACTGGATAGTGGATTCAGTAAAGGAAAGATAGACAAAACCTTGTTCAGAAAGGAAGACGGAAATGATATTCTCTTAGTGCAGATATATGTGGATGATATCATTTTTGGCTCCCCCAACAAACTGATGTGTGATGAATTCAGCAAGCTGATGACCAGCAAGTTTGAAATGTCCATGATGGGGGAGATGACTTATTTCCTTGGACTGCAGGTAAAGCAAATGTCCAATGGAACGTTCATTAGCCAAGCTAAGTATGCCAAGAACTTGATAGAAAAGTTTGGAATCAGTAGCAGCAGAGAAGCTAAGATTCCAATGATGGCAAATTTTAGCATGGATCCAGATGAGGCTGGTGAGAAAGTAGATCAGACACAATATAGGGGACTTATTGGTTCTCTGCTGTATCTCACTGCCAGCAGACCTGATATCAGCTTTGCAGTTGGGGTGTGTGCAAGGTTTCAGGCAAATCCTAAGAAATCTCATCTGGAAGCAGCAAAGAAGATTGTAAAGTATTTGAAGGGTACTTACAATCTAGGCCTCTGGTACCCAGCTGATGACAACTTTCAGCTGAGTGGGTACTCAGACTCTGACTATGGAGGGTGCAAGATTGATAGGAAATCAACCTCTGGCACATGTCAGTTTCTGGGAAGTAAGCTGATATCTTGGTTCTCCAAGAAGCAGACTTCCGTAGCTACTTCTACAACAGAGGCAGAGTACATGGCTGCTGGTAGTTGCTGTTCTCAGCTGCTCTGGATCAGACAACAACTGAAGGACTACCATGTGATCACAGAAGAGATACCCATCTTTTGTGATAGCACAAGTGCAATAGCCATTACTCAGAATCCTGTTCTCCATACTAGATGTAAGCATGTGGACATAAGACATCATTTTCTTCGGGATCATGCTGAGAAAGGAGATATCAGGATGGAGAAAATTCATACGGAGAAGCAGAGAGCAGATGTTCTTACCAATCCCTTAGCAGAGGCAAGATTCAGAGAATTAGTAGCAGAATTAGGAATGATAAATGGAGGGGCAGTTCTATAGAAAGAAAGTTCTTTGGGTAAACGGGTAGTCAGCTGGTACTCAGCTGAGGACTACTCTACTGATGTAGTCAGCTGATCCTCACATCAGCTGATCTGGTATGTCTACTTACTCTTTCCTTTCCTTTCTCTATCTTGTTATGTCTAACTTGATACAGGAATAAGTTATGAAAGTCAGACAAGGCCCCCTTGCTTCAGCTGGTCCATGTCAGCTGACATTGAAGACCCAGACGAGCAGAAAAGATTTTCATAAGGATCGCTCTTATCAGCTGATTTTGCCACGTCAGCATCTCGATAAGTATTTCTATGATCTTTATGTCGAATTTTTTTTATCAAATCTTTTAAAAAATTAATAAATCCCTAATTTCTAAAAATTATTTTAGAAAATTGGCAATCAAATCTTTGTGTTTATGAAAAATCGGGGATTTATTACCCTTTTTCCAAATAAGGTGTCAGTTGTAATTAATTTAACACCGTCTAAATCTTCTCAAAAAGTGTTTTCATCATTACCTTTTTCAAAAAGGAGAATCTTTTGAGGCGGTCAAAACCTTTCGAAATCCTGACACCCACGCATCACCTCCAAAATTCTCAAAGGTCATTTATTCTGGACCTTTAATTTGTGTGATGCAAAATACAAATCTACGATCAAAACTGATCGGTTTTAATTTTGGAAAAACTGCTCATATCTCTCGATACTTATATATATCCCTTTAAACTTCTTTCTGAAATTTTCTGTTCCTAAATCTTTCTGCCCAACATTTTCCTGCATACTATTCTTTCTGCACTCAAACCCTGTTTTGAAGGTATGGCATCTAAGACAATGCAAAAGCTCTTCAAAGAAAAGATGTACGCAGAGATGTGTGTCGATTTCGACACGACTAGGGTTCCTGAAATCAGAGAAATCCTAAACCTTCTCCAAAATCAAAATCTCCGAACCTTCATCTCCTTGACCCCCCCTGATCATAAAACCCTAAACTTCTATGCCTTTCAATTCCTTCTTAAGGCTCAGTTCAGCATAGATTCCATCGGCTCCTTGGTTGATGAAGTCGATGTTGTTATCTCCAAGGATGATGTCGCTGATATCTTTGGCCTATCCTCCTCCGGTGTCCAACCCCACAAATACAAGGAAGCTGACTACCTGGAGACTTTTCAGTTGATGGTCAGGGCGAGTTACAGAGACACCACCACGAACCTGAAGAAATCCATGCTGAGGAGGCAGTTTCGGTTCCTGATGGATGTGGTGACCAAGGTCATCTTGGCGGAACAGGGGAGTTTGGACGCCATTACCAAACTCCGCCTGAGTGTGGCCCACACCATTCTCGATGGGGTGCAAGCGGACTGGGTGAGTCTGCTATGGTTTCGCCTGGAGCAGGAGTCCAAGAGGTGCTTGGTGAAGGAAGTGAATGGGGAACAGATTTATAGTTTTAAATCTAAGTGTTCCATGGCAACCAAGATCACTATTCTTCTGAATCATCTGCTGCCCCAGCATGAGTGGGATGAGGAATGGGTTGTTGAGTACAACCACACCAAGTTCTTAAGGGGAAGTAACTTGGATATCATTGGGCCAGCTGATTCAGATTCTGATGCTGATACAGTAGCTGTTGCCCCTGGACCTTCTGCTGGTCATAGGAAGAAGCAGAAGAGGAAGGCTCCAATGCCTGCTGGAGGTGGTAAACAGAAGAAAACCAAGAAAGACACTACTCCAATTCAAAGGAAGCTCTCCTTTGATTCTGATTCAGATGAAGAAGAGGATACTGCTCTGCTAAGCAGTCTGAAGAGGGAGAAAACTTCAGCAGAGAAGCCTACTCTGCTGGTTGTTGAGTCTTCTGGAGAGGAAGAACAGGATGAGGAGGAGTCAGCTGAGATGGCTACATCAGATGATGCTTCTGCCACTGGCTCTGATGCAGAGGAAGACGAGTCAAAGGGGAGGGAGTCAGCTGAACCCTCAGTAGCTGAGACAGAGGTTCTTCATTCCTCTGCTGATACACCATCAGCAGACACACCTATTGCTGCCTCACCTATCAGGTCAGCTTCTCCCACACCTTTTTCTGATCCTTCCCAACACTTTTCAACCCCAGCCGATCCCTCACCATCACAAATCCCAGTCGGCAATGAACCAGAGGAGATGGCTACCTCTGGAGAGCCTTCAGCTACCCCCAAACCCTCTCACCCTGAACCTATAATTCTCGATAACCCCAATTCCCCCTCAGAAATGGCCAAGCAAGCACGCCTATCTCACCATCGTTCAAAGGGGCCTCTTGAACGAGGGATGATCATATCTGCCCTAGCCCACATTTCCCTCTACATTCCTGAACTCAACCCCTATCCAGCCTACCAGGACATCCTTGCTGATGGCCTAGCCTGGGCACAAGCAAGAGAGGGGCCAGTCACATTCTTTCTGGCCCTACTTAAGGAGATGGGAGAGGCAGCTTTCACTGAATGGGAGGAAATTTTGATGGAGGCCTTGGAGGTTAAGGCTCCATCCCAGCTGACATCTCCTGAAGGGCTGAGGAAAGTGGCCAGAGCTCTGTTGCTCAAAGATGGTGTGGCCCTGGACTGCCCTGAAATAGCAGAGACTGAGTTTGTTCCTCCAGCAGCACATTTTGAGATCTCCCCTGCTGATTAGGTAACTCCTGCACTCTTGGATCAATTAAAAGGCTATTTTGATGACCACATCAGGGAGGTCAAAGCTACTCTTCTGGCTGCCAAGTCTGCTGCCCCCTCTATGATTGAAGCTCATGTTCATCAAGTCCTGCTGGACCATCGCAACAAGCTGAAGGAAGCTATGGAGGACAGCTTGTATGCCACTCGCATTGAATTCTTCAATACTCTCCAGAGCTTCAAGGCAACTGCCAGAGCTTTCAATGATGATGCATCTGCCTCTCTTGCTGCTGAGTCTGAGAGATTCAGATTGGTCTCTGAACGGTTGGAAGGACAAATTGCTGAGTGCAAACATGGTCAGGAGGACCTGAAAGATATTGTGGACAAGCTTCCCACTTCTCTACCCTCTGCTGGAGTAATTGATGATATCAAAAAGGGGGAAGAGAAGAACTCAGCTGCTATTGCTGCCTTGCAAGCTGAGATGGCCTCTCTGAGAGCTTTTCTGGTGGATAATCAAGGAGTTCTATCTGCTAGGATAGAAAATGTTGAAGACTACATCAACACCAGGAAGATGGCTGCTCAGAAAACTCAGGAGTTGAGAGATCAGAAAATGGCGGAGGCTTTACAGAAGCAAGAAGTTGTCGCTGTAGAAAGGGAAAAGAAGAAAAGAATTATGAATGCTGATCTGGATGAAAAGCTGGCTAAGGAGTTGCAGCTAGCTGAGAAAGAAACCCCTGAGGAGAGGAGGAAGAGGCAGGAGAGGGAAATAAATGATGAGCTTGAGAGAAGATATCAGAGGAAGCTGAAGAAGAAAGGGAAAGCAGTAGCTCAAGGGAGCAGGACTAGGAGTGGAAAGTTCATCAGAGATCCAAATGAGCCTCTAGTTGATGGACCAATTGATATGTTTTACAATCAATTGTCTGATGAGCTGGTGGATCTCTGGAAAACCATAAAAGCCAAAACTATGATCCACTTCTATGTCCTTCGAGGAGAAGATACCAGAGGAGAGAGAGAGAAAAACGCTGAGTTCAGAGATTGGTTGAAGGAAACTTTTCCTAAGTTCTTCAGAGCTATCACAGAAGAGATGCTTAAGGTAGAGGTTCAGCCAGAGTTGCCAGAGATTGAATATCTTCCTACTCCAACTGATGTGAGTGGAAAGATAGATTGGGTGGAAATCAGGAAACATTGGCTGCAGATCACTCAACTCTTCCATTAGCTTTCTGACAACTCTCTGCCAGCTTTGAAGGAAATAGAGAAGAGATTCTTAGATTGGTTGCAAGTTCCGCTCAGCAGCAGAAGACCGCTCCTCATGTAATAGTCCAGCTGAGTCAGCTGAGGATTAGGTATCTTTACTTCTGTCTGTTATTTCTCTCTTGATTATTATTAATAAAGCTTTATGATTCCAGACAACTACTTGTTGTCAGCTGCGTTTTTGATTCTGTCTAAAAGATCTTAATTAAAGATCTTCTTTTCTGTCCTATGTGATCTTGATTTTGACTGAATATGTTTATCTGTTGAGATCAGCTGAATTGGTTTTGATATCATCAAAAAGGAGGAACTTGTTAGGATATCTGTGTTAGATGTTTTGACGATATAAAACAAATCAGCTTGTAATAGGACCAGCTGAACATGTTAGTCAGCTGATGAGTAGTTAGGATTAGATAGGTTCGAGTAAGGGGGAACCTACCTTGCTGCCTAGAAGATCCGAAGCTTTCATAGAAGAGAAGACCAGCTGAGACCTTGTGGACTTAGCCGATTTTAGAAGACAGAAGATTTAATCAGCTGACACTAGAGCATCGAAAGCAGATCATCAGAGAAGTTTACATCAGCCGATAAGCTGAAGAGCAGATTAGCTGATATCAGAAGATTAGCTGATCAGCTGAGAGCACGTCGCAGACAAGACAAGGACCATGGATAAAAGACTTATTCGGACGAAGTCAAGAAGACCAGCTGAGGTGCACACCAGCAGACTTGCACATCAACTGAGGTCCAAGTATCAGCAGACTGATACACCAGCTGAGGAGACAGATCAGCTGAGGTCCTGTACTCAGCCCAGATTCTTCGGAATCAATTTAAAGGGTTAACTTGCGATAAAAAAGGAAGATTCCCAGAATAGAGGATCAATCAATCAAGGGGACAAACTTGATTGATTGAAGGTCGTGAAGATTGACGGGAATCAAGAAGGAAATTCAATCAATCACAATGATTGATTGAATGCGAGATTATAGGATCTCAGATTTCTAGTCCATTCCAACGGCTAGTTATTTGATCCTATAAATTGGAGTAATTGTGATAATTTCAGTATTGGATTCACACGCACATTAAGCTAGCCAATACTCTGTCAGTTTTATCACTTACACTCAAAAACACCATCTATACTTATCTTTTGTAAAAGCTTTGTAGAAGCTGTGAGAAGTCAATTGCAATTATAGCATTGACGAGTTGTAAAGAGAGTAGTACTCTCAAAATTGTGTAAGCTGAATTTTGAAAATAGTGCGCTGTGTAAGAGAGTAGTACAGTCAAAAACACCATCTATACTTATCACTTACACAGCGCACTATTTTCAAAATTCAGATTACCTCAAGTAGTCTGCTGTTTTTCTGAATAAATCAGTAAATTTGAAAAAGGTTTTTTGAATCCTTACAAGTCTATTCAACCCCCCCCTTCTAGACTTGTTCAAGTGTATTCTTCCCAAAACCTGCCTTTGGGACCAACATCTTTTATCCATGATCCTTGTCTTGTCTGCGACGTGCTCTCAGTTGATCAGCTAATCTTCTGATATCAGCTGATCTGCTCTTCTGCTATCAGCTGATGTTAACTTCTCTGATGATCTGCTCTTGATACTCCAGTGTTAGCTGCTTAAATCTTCTGTCCTCTAAAATCAGCTAAGTCCTCAAGGTCTCGGCTGGTCTTCTCTTCTATGATAGCTTCAGATCTTCTAGGCAGCAAGGTAGATTCCCCCTCACTCGAACCTATCTAATCCTAACTACTCATCAGCTGACTAACATGTTCAGCTGGTCCTATTACAAGCTGATTGGTTTATTATATCATCAAAACATCTAACACAGATATCCTAACAGTAAGTGATGGCAAGACTCCAGAAGCTGAGATCAGTGAAAGAAAGAAGACAGAGAAGAAGAAGAGTGAACTAAACGATGCTGAAAGGAAACTCTTCAACTTAGATCAAGTGGCCAGAACAGAAATCATCGAGACTCTCTCCAAAGAATATATAGAGAAAATTAAGACGTGCAAAACCGCTAAGGAGATGTGGGAGAAACTCTCCTTGATGTGTGAAGGGACAGATCAAATCAAAGAGAATAAGCTTCAAGTTGTTCTACATACCTTTGACACATTTAAAATGCAAGCTGATGAAACCATTGATCAGCTGGATATGAGGCTGACAAACATACTGAATAAGGCAAGCTCCTTAGGAAATGATTACTCGGAGAAAGAGATTAATAACAAAATTTTGAGATCTCTTACTCCAAGATGGAGAGTGAAGGTGAAGGTAATTAAAGAGACAAAGAATTTATCTGAGATGAGTCATCATACACTGCTATCTCATCTGAAGGCACATGAGTTCGATATCCAAGAAGAAGACCAAGAAGATGAGACTCCAACTTCATCAGCCACAAAGAATGTCGCTTTCTCTGCTGCAGCTGATAGTCAAGAGAAGTCCTCTACTCCAGAGGACATAAGCTTAAAGGAGCAACTTGCTTTATTGACCAAGAAGTTTGACAAGATGTCAAACAAGTTCCAGAAGTATAGATCCCATTGTAAGAAGAATAAGAGTGATTCTTCCAGAAGATACCAGAAGTCATCTGATGCCCGAAGATCATCAGATGAACAGGAGACCAGATACAAGTCTCCAGAGAGAAGGAGGGAACCAAGTCCCAGAAGAGGAGGAGAAGGTGTTTGTTTCACTTGCAATAAGCCAGGACATCTCAGCTATGATTGTCCTCAGCTTACCCCTAGGGAGAGAGAAGAGAAGAGGATCAAGAGAGATCGCAGGTTCACTGATAAGAGAGCTCTGCTGGCAGAGGAGGAGAAGCAGGATATCAGCTCATCCTCATCCTCATCTGATTTTGAATCAGAGGATGATATCTGCCTCATGGCTAAGGTAGAAGAGGTAAACTCTCCTACCCCCTCTGTTAGCTCATCTTGCTCCTCTACCTATTCTATGGAGTCAGATATACACAAGTTGTTATCTGATCTCCAATCCTCCTTAAAAGTTTGTTCTAAGCTGGAAGAGGAGAACACTAGTCTGAAAGCTGAAGTTCTAAGCTTAAGACAGGATCTGGAAAATGCTAGACTGCCAGTGATATCCTATGATTCACAAGCTAACAAGTCTGCTGACTTAATAGCAAAATGTGAGGAACAAGAGAAACTAATAGAAAAGCTACTTTCTGAGAATACTGTTTTGAGTGAAGAACATAATCGGCTGACAGCTAAGTTCGATGAACTCTTCAAGCAGAATGAACTGACAATAAAAAATTCACAGCAGCTTCAGCTGAAAGTGGACCAGCTGACTAAGGCAAAGAATGCCGTGTCTGAAATAGCTGAGTCCTCACAAACTGTGAATGACAAAAGGGGTCTTGGTTATCCCAAACCCAAACCACAGAAGAAGAAGAAAGGTGACAGTGGATTAATTAGGGATCCTCGAAAGGGTAAAGGACCAGCTGAGCCTACATCTGGATCAGAAGGGCAAAAGAGCAGAGGGACAGAAAAGGTCCCAGCTGGACAGAAGCGCTCTAAATCTCAGAAGTCTGCTGGTGATCACAAGGTTGCAACAGAGCAGAAGAGTACTAAAACTCAGAAGCCTGCTGACAACCAACATAAGTCCAAAGCTCAGAAGCCCCGAGACCAGAAGAGGAATCCAAGTCATAGCTCAGCTAAGACAAGGAAACCTCAGCAGAATCAGCAGAGGAATGATAAGCCTGGGTCATCTCAGCAGAGTAAACCCAAGCGAAATAGACCTCAGCCCTGGGTTACTTTTAATGTAACCAAAGTAGGCAAGCTTTCACCGGCTAAGGTATATAAGTCATTCGGAGGCTCAAGCCGAAATTATCCTTTTGAGCAGCCCACCTACAAACCAGCTGTTATCACACATCGCCCCAGAAAAGATCCTCTGAGGGAGATGATTTTTGTAGACAAATATGGTAGAAGGTTGAGATCCCCTAAACCTCATAAGGATGATCTCTACCTGTGGATCCAGAAAGTCGATACTAACCAATCAGGACCCAAAGATAGGGTACCTAAAACCTGAGTTTTAATTTCAGGTTAACTCTAGCCCTATAGAAAGAGGGGAAGCCAAAGGCCATGTCTGGTACATTGATAGCGGTTGCTCGAAGCACATGACCTTTGAGAAGCACCTTCTCCAGAACTTTGTAACGCTGGATGGGCCTAGAGTTGTGTTCGGTGACAACAATTTTGGAGTCACCAGAGGAGTAGGCACCCTGCTGATCAAAGGAACAAGAGTTGAAGAAGTCTACTATGTAGAAGGGCTCATGCACAATCTTCTTTCTGTATCCCAATTCTGTGACAAGGGATATTCAGTAAGATTCTCTAAGAACTCTTGCCTTGTTATTAATGATTTAAATGAGCAGGTGCTACTAACTGGCCTCAGAAGAGGTAATATGTATCTTGCAGATTTTGTAAGTTGTCCAACTGACTCATGTTTGGTTGCTAAAAGCTCATCAGAGATCAGCTGGCTCTGGCACAAGAGACTAGGTCATCTGAACTTCAAGACTCTTAACAAGGTTGCAAGGAAGGGTCTAGTCAGAGGCCTACCAAATGAGGTGTTTGCATCTGAGCAGAAGTGTGATGCCTGTCAGAAAGGGAAGCAGACTAAAGCCTCATTCAAAGATGTGCAGAGTACTTCAACAACAAAAGCACTCCAGCTGCTTCATATGGACTTATTTGGACCAGTCTCACCTCTTAGCTTCAGTGGTAGGAAGTACACACTGGTGATTGTTGATGACTATACAAGATTCACTTGGTTAGTGTTCTTGTTCAAGAAGAATGAGACTATGGTCAAGATGTTGGAGTTGTTCAAGAGGATTCAGAAGGAGCTGGACCTCAGCATAGTCAGAATCAGAAGTGATAAAGGTACTGAATTTCTTAACTCTGTTGTCTCTGACTACTGCAGGGATAATGGTATTCAGCATGAGACATCAGCTGCCAGAACACCTCAGCAGAATGGGTTAGCTGAGAGGAGAAACAAAACCCTCAAGGAGGCAGCGAGGACTATGTTAGCTGAATATCAGACTCCTCAAAGATTTTGGGCAGAAGCCATCAACACTGCTTGCTTCATCCAAAATAGGTGTCTACCAGTCAAGAGACATGGGAAGACTCCTTATGAAATGTACAAAGGTAAAACTCCTAACCTTTCCTCTGTCCATATTTTTGGGTGTAGGTGTTTCATCCATGACAATGGAAAGACTAAGTTAAAGACTTTTGATGCTAAAGTTGCTGAAGCAATATTCTTAGGATATTCTGGAAGTAGCAAAGCCTATAGAGTCTTTAATAAAATCTCTCTCTGTGTGGAGGAGACACCCCATGTTGTATTTGATGCATCTACTCATGAGTACAGCAAGGAAAAACTAGCAGAAGAGGTGGATCAGCTGAATCTGTCAGAAAAGCCAGATCTGATTAAGGTAGTGGTACCTAGGATAGAATCAGATTCAGATGATGAACCCAAATCAACTGATAAGCCCTCATCAGCACCAGATGATGGCACATTGACTCCTGACACTAACCAAGGGGGAATATCAGATAAGACCCAAGAGGAGCAAACTATGGCACCTCAAAGAGGCAAGAAGATACTATCTGATTTCCCAGCTGAACAGATTCTGGGAGATCCAAGTGTAGGTATTCAGACCAGAAGAAAACTAAACTTGGGTGCTCAATTCAGCTGTTATGTGTCTCTGATAGAACCCAAGAACATCCATGAAGCTCTTGAAGATCCAAACTGGATTGTAGCTATGCAAGAGGAGCTAAATCAGTTTGCAAGACAAGAAGTTTGGACTCTAGTGGGGAGACCCAAACATCAGAAGGTCATAGGCACTAAGTGGGTCATTAAGAACAAAAAGGATGAAAATGATGTAGTGGTTAGAAACAAGGCAAGGCTAGTAGCCCAGAGGTATTCACAGTCAGAGGGGATTGACTATGATGAGACATTTGCTCCTGTGGCAAGACTAGAAGCCATCAGACTGTTTCTGGCCTATGCTGTTTTCAAAGGGTACAAGGTATATCAGATGGATGTCAAGTCAGCTTTTCTGAATGGAATCCTGGCAGAAGAGGTTTATGTGGAACAACCACCAGGATTTGAGATTGGGAACAAGGTTTATAGGTTGCAGAAGGCTTTATATGGACTAAAGCAGGCACCTAGAGCTTGATATGATATTCTATCACAATTCATACTGGATAGTGGATTCAGCAAAGGAAAGATAGACAAAACCTTGTTCAGAAAGGAAGATGGAGATGATATCCTCTTATTACAGATCTATGTGGATGATATCATCTTTGGCTCCCCCAACAAGCAGATGTGTGATCAGTTCAGCAAGCTGATGACCAGCAAGTTTGAAATGTCTATGATGGGGGAGATGACTTATTTCCTTGGACTACAGGTAAAACAGATGTCCAATGGAACTTTCATTAGCCAAGCTAAGTATGCCAAGAATCTAATAGAAAAGTTTGGAATCAGTAGCAGCAGAGAAGCTAAGATTCCTATGATGGCAAACTTTAGCATGGATCCAGATGAGGCTGGTGAGAAAATGGATCAGACACAATATAGAGGACTTATTGGTTCTCTGCTGTATCTCAGTGCCAGCAGACCTGATATCAGCTTTGCAGTAGGGGTATGTGCAAGGTTTCAGGCAAATCCTAAGAAATCTACTCTGGAAGCAGCAAAGAAGATTGTTAAGTATTTGAAGGGTACTTACAATCTAGGCCTCTGGTACCCAGCTGATGACAACTTTCAGTTGAGTGGGTATTCAGACTCTGACTATGGAGGGTGCAAGATTGATAGGAAATCAACCTCTGGCACATGTCAGTTTCTGGGAAGTAAGCTAGTATTTTGGTTCTCCAAGAAGCAGACTTCAGTAGCTACTTCCACGACAGAGACAGAGTACATGGCTGCTGGTAGTTGCTGTTCTCAGCTGCTCTGGATAAGACAACAGCTGAGGGACTACCATGTGGTCACAGAAGAGATACCCATCTTCTGTGATAGCACAAGTGCAATAGCCATTACTCAGAATCCAGTTCTCCATACCAGATGTAATCATGTGGACATTAGACATCATTTTCTACGAGATCATGCTGAGAATTGAGATATCAGGATGGAGAAGATTCATACCGAGAAGCAGAGAGCAGATGTGCTTACCAAACCTTTAGCAGAGATAAGATTCAGAGATTTAGTAGCAGAGTTAGGAATGATAGATGGAGGAGCAGTTCTCTAGAAAGAAAGTTTTTTTTTTTTTTTTGGAAAATTGATAGTCAGCTGGTATCCAGCTGAGGACTATTCTGCTGAAGTATTTAGCTGATTCTCACATCACCTGATCTGGTATGTCTTCTTATTCTTTCTTTTCTTTTCTCTATCTTGTTATGTTTAACTTGATACATGGATAAGTTATGAAAGTCAGACAAGACCACCTTGCTTCAGCTGGTCCATGTCAGCTGATATCAAAGACCCAGATGAGCAGAGAAGATTTTCATGAAGATTATTCTTATCAGCTGACCTTGCCACGTCAGATTCTCGATAAGTATTTTTATATTCTTCATGTCGGTTTTAAAATTTCTTTTTGATATAAAATCTTTTCAAAAATTAATAAATCCCGTATTTCTAAAATTAATTTTAGAAAATTGGCAATCAAATCTTTTCTTTTACGAAAATTCGGGGATTTATTACCTTTTTCAAAATAAGGTGTCAGTTGTAATTAATTTCTCACCGCCTATAATTTCTCAAAAAGCTTTTTCATCATTACCTTTTTCAAAAAGGCGAATCTTTTGGCGGTCAAAACCTTTCGAAACCCTGACACCCACATATCACCTCCAAAATTCTCAAAGGTCATCTATTCTGGACCTTTGATTTGTGTGATGCAAAATACAAATCTACGATCAAAATTGATCGTTTTTAATTTTGGAAAAACTATTCATCTTCCTCGATTCCTACATATACCCCTTTAACCTCTTTCTGAAAACCTTCTGCTCCTAAATCTTTCTTCTCTTAGTATTCCTGCATATTATTCTCTATGCACTTAATCTCTGTTTTGAAGGTATGGCATCTAAAGCTATGCAAAAGATGTTCAAGGAAAAGATGTACGCAGAGATGTGTGTCGATTTATACACGACTAGGGTTCCAGAGATTAGAGAAATCTTAAACCTACTTCAACATCACAATCTCCGAACCTTTACCTCCATGACCCCCCCTGACCATAAAACCCTAAACTTCTATGCTTTTCAATTCCTTCTCAAGGCCCAGTTCAGTTCAAACTCCATCGGCTCCTTGGTTGATGGAAAAGCTGTTGTTATTTCCAAGGATGCTGTTGCTGATCTTTTTGGCCTATCCTCCACTGGTGTTCAACCTCACAAATACAAAGAAGCCGACTACCTGGACACTTTCAAGATTATGGCCAGGAAAAGTCATAGGGATACCACCACAAACCTGAAGAAGACTATGTTGGGGAGATTGTTTAGGTTTTTGATGGATGTGATGACCAAGGTCATCTTGGCGGAACAGGGAAGTTTGGACGCCATTACCAAACTTTGCCTGAGCGTGGCCCGTACGATTCTTGACGGGGTTCGAGCAGACTGGGTGAGTCTGCTATGGTTCCGCCTGGAACAGGAGTCAAAGAGATGTGTTGCGAAGGAGGTGGCTGGACAATAGGTTTACAGTTTCAAATCGAAGTGTTCCATGGCTACCAAGATTACTATAATCTTGGATCATTTGCTGCCCCAACACAAGTGGGATGACGACTGGGTTGTTGAGTACAACCACACCAAGTTTCTGAGGGGAAGCAACTTGGATGTCATTGGGCCAGCTGACTTAGATTCCAGAGCTGATCCAGTAGCTGCTGCCCCTGGTCCTTCTGTTGGAAAGAAACAGAAGAGGAAGGCTTCAAAGCCTGCTGGAGGAGGGAAAAAGAAGAAATCAAAGACAAAATCTACTTCTATTCAAAGGAAGCTCTCCTTTGATTTTGATGATGATGATGATTCTGCCCCTCTGAGCAGTTTGAAGGAGAAGAAAACTTCAGCAGAGAAGGCTACTCTCCTGGTCGATGAACCTTCTGATGCAGAAGAGGAGGAAGCTTATGAGGAATCAGCTGAGAGAGCTGGTTCAGATGAGGATTCTACATCTGGCTCTGATGGAAGGGAAGACGAGTCAGAAGAAGGGGAATCAGCTGAGCCTTCAGTTGCTGAGACAGAGGTTCTATATTCCTCTGAAGTTGCTCCATCAGCAGATACACCATTAGCTGCATCACCCATCAGGTCAGCTCAATCAACTCCCTTTTCTGATCCTTCCCAACACACCACACCCCCGGCCGATCCTTCACCCTCACAAATTCCAATTGGCAATGAACCAGAGGAGATAGCTACCCCTGGTGAGCCTTCAGCTATTCCCAAACCCTCTCACCCTGCACCCATTATTCTTGAAAACCCCAACTCCCCCACAGAAATGGCCAAACAAGCTCGCCTATCTCACCATCGTTCAAAAGGGCCTCTTGAACGAGGGATGATCATAACTGCCCTAGCCCACATATCCCTTTACATCCCAGAACTTAACCCTTACCCTGCTTATCAAGACATACTTGCTGATGGTCTTGCCTGGGCGCAAGCAAGAGAAGGGCCAGTTACCTTCTTTCTAGCCCTGCTAAAGGAGGTGGGAGAAGCTGCCTTTACTGAATGGGAGGAAATCTTGATGGATGCCTTGGAGGTTAAGGCACCATCCCAGCTGACATCCCCTGAAGGGTTGAGGAAGGTCGCCCGTGCGTTATTGCTTAAGGATGGGGTTGCACTGGATTGTTCGGAAATTGCTGAGTCTGACTTCATTCCTCCAGCAGCAAACTTTGAGATCACTCCAGCTGATCAGGTAACCCCTACTGTTTTGGGTCAACTTAAAGATTATTTCGATGATCACATCAGGGAGGTCAAAGAAGCTATGGAGGACAGCTTATATGCCACCAGGATAGAGTTCTTCAACACTCTACAGAATTTCAAGTCAACAGCAAGGGCTTTTACTGATGATGCTTCTGCTACCCTCGCTGCTGAATCTGAGAGATTTAGACTGGTCTCTGAAAGGTTGGAAGGGCAAATTGCTAAATGCAAAAACGATCAGGAGGACCTGAAAGCCATTGTGGATAATCTTCCTACTTCTCTACCCTCTACTTTGATGATTGATGATATCAAAAAGGGGAAGAGAAGAACTCAGCTGCTATTGCTGCTCTGCAATCTGAGATGGCCTCTCTGAGAACTCTACTGGTAGACAATCAAGGTGTTTTATCTGCTAGAATAGAAAATGTTGAAGATTATATCAACACCAGAAAGATTGCAGCCCAGAAGACTCAGGAGCTGAGAGATCAAAAGATAGCTGAGGGCCTGCAAAGGCAAGAAGTGGTTGCTGAGGAGAGAGAGCAGAAGAAAAGAATTATGAATGCTGAATTAGATGAGAAGCTGGCTAAGGAGTTGCAGCTAGCTGAAAAAGAAACTCCAGAAGAGAGGAGGAAGAGGCAGGAAAGAGAGATAAATGATGAGCTTGAGAGGCGATACCAGAGGAAGCTGAAGAAGCAAGGGAAGACAGTATCTCAAGGCAGCAGGACTAGAAGTGGAAAATTCATTCGAGATCCAAATGAGCCTTTGGTTGACGGACCAATTGATATGTTTTACAATCAATTGTCTGATGAGCTGGTGGATCTCTGGAAAACTATTAAGGTTAAGACCATGATCCACTTCTACGTTCTCAGAGGAGAAAATACCCGAGGAGAAAGAGAGAAGAATGCTGAGTTCAGAGATTGGTTGAAGGAGACTTTCCCGAAATTCTTCAGAGCTATTACAGATGAAATGCTTAAGGTGGAAGTTCAACCAGAGTTGCCTGAGATGGAGTATCTTCCAACCCCAACTGATGAGAGTGGGAATATAGATTGGGTGGAAATCAGGAAGCATTGGCTGCAAATTACTCAACTCTTTTCTCAACTTTCTGACAACTCTCTGCCAGCTCTGAAGGAGATAGAGAAGAGATTCCTAGACTGGTTGCAAGTTCCTCTCAACAGCAGAAGACCTCTCCTCATGTAATAGTCCAGCTGAGTCAACTGAGGTTTAGGTACTTTCTTTCTGATTGTACTTTCTCTTTTAATTTAATGAAGCTTTATGATTCCAGACAACTTCTTGTTGTCAGCTGCATATTTTTTTTCTGTCTAAAGATCTTACTTAAAGATCTTCTTTTCTGTCCTATAATGATCTTAATTGTGATCGAATACGTTTATCTGGTGAGATCAGCTGAGTTGGTTTTGATATCATCAAAAAGGGGGAACTTGTTAGGATATCTGTGTTAGATGTTTTAATGATATAATAAACCAATCAGTTTGTAATAGGACCAGCTGAACCTGTTAATCAGCTGATGAGTAGTTAGGATTAGATAGGTTCGAGTGAGGGGGAATCTACCTTGCTGCCTAGAAGATCCGAAGCTATCATAGAGAAGAAGACCAGCTGAGACCTTGAGGACTTAGCCGTTTTTAGAAGACATAAGATTTAAGCAGCTGACACTGGAGTTTCAAGAGCAGATCATCAGAGGAGTTAACATCAACTGATATCAGAAGAGTCAGATCAGTTGATATCAGAAGAGACAGATCAGCTGACATCAGAAGATCAGCTGATCAGCTGAGAGCACGTCGCAGACAAGACAAAGACCATAGATAAAAGACACATTCAGACGAAGTCAAGAAGATCAGTTGAGGTGCACACCAGCAGACTTGCACATCAGCTGAGGTCTAAGTATCAGCAGACTGGTACACCAGCTGAGGAGACAGATCAGCTGAGGTCTTGTGCTCGGCCCAGATTCTTCAGAATCATTTTTAAAGGTTGACTTGCGACATAGAAGGAAGATTCCCAGAATAGAAGATCAATCAATCAATGGGACAAACTTGATTGATTGTAAATCGCGAAGATTGACGGGAATCAAGATGGAGATTCAATCAATCACAATGATTGATTGAATACGATATTATAGGATCTCAGATTTCTAGTCCATTACAACGGCTAGTTATTTGACCCTATAAATTAGAGTAACAGTTGCTTCTACCTTTTAATTTACTATAGAGCGTATGTGCTCTCTTGATTGTTATTGCTTCTACCTTTTGCTATCTTTATATCCTAGTATGCTTGCTTTCTCTGTTCGTTTTAATGCATTTTCTATATTTATGCGTATATATATATCCTCCCTCTAAAGAAAGAATTTTTTACAATGAAAGAAGTAAAAATTTCATTTTTCTTAACTCTCGCATAGGCCAGAGAGCAGAAACTTGTGCTCCTCCCTCTGGAAAATTTTTTTTACTATGAAAGAAGTAAAAATTTCATTTTTCTTAATTCTCGCAGAGGTCAGAGAGCAGAAACTTGCGCTCCTCCCTCTGGAAAGAATTTTTTACTATGAAAGAAGTAAAAATTTCATTTTTCTTAACTCTCGCATAGGTCAGAGAGCAGAAACTTGCGCTCCTCCCTCTGGAAAGAATTTTTTTACTATGAAAGAAGTAAAAAATTTCATTTTTCTTAACTCTCGCAGAGGTCAGAGAGCAGAAACTTGCACTCCTCCCTCTGGAAAGAATCTTTTACTATGAAAGAAGTAAAAAATTTCATTTTTCTTAACTCTCGCAGAGGTCAGAGAGCAGAAACTTGCGCTCCTCCTTCTGGAAAGAATTTTTTACTATGAAAGAAGTAAAAAATTTCATTTTTCTTAACTTTGAACAATCTTCTTTAACGTCTCCTGGGGAGTTTTTCATTAAAATTCGTAAACTTCAGCCATGCTTACATAATATGCATGGTCTTTTAATTGAAAGCATTCATAGTCCTATCCTTCCTTAGACATAATATTTCTTCAAATTCACTATGTTCCGGGGCCTTGGCAGTTTGTTTCCTTCTTCATCTTGTATTTCATAAGCTCCTCATTTCAATGTTTCGGCTATCACGTAGGGGCCTTTCCAGTTAGGCTCCAATTTCCCTGTAGGTCTGAGTACATCTGCCCTCCTTAGTACCAAGTCTCCTTTTTCCAGCTTACGTTCTTTCACTTTCTTACTGTACGCTGCTTTCACTTGCGATTTGTACCTTTCTGCTCTAATCCGAGCCATTTCCCTTTCCTCTGCCACTAAGTCCAAATTGTCTCTTCTCAACTGTGCATTCTGACCTTCTTCATACATCTGAATCCTGTGGCTTTCTATCCCTACTTCCGCTGGGATAACTGCCGAGGCTCCATACACTAAATTAAACGGGGTCTCTCCCGTAGCTTTCTTGAATCCAGTTCGATAAGCCCAGAGGATAGAGTCCAGATGCTCTGCCCAATTTCCTCTGCTTCCTTCCAACTTTGCCTTGATCCCGTTTACTATGGTTCTGTTGGTTACTTCCACCTGACCGTTGGCTTGCGGATGTGCCACTGATGCCCATCTTTGCTGTATTCTCATCTCTTCACACCACCCCCTTACTCTTGCTCCTATAAACTGAGCGCCATTATCTGACACCAGGATTCTGGGCACACCAAATCTGCAGAAAATGTTTTTCCACAGGAATCTAATCACAGCTCCTTCGTCTATCTTCTGCACGGCTTCCGCTTTAGCCCACTTGCTGAAGTAATCCACTGCTACTATTAAGAACACATTTCCTCCACTCGCCTTCGGGAACTTCCCTACTATATCTATTCCCCATTTGTCAAATGGACATGGCGAATACATCACTCCTAACCCTCCAGCAGGCACATGTATCAATGGACCATGTCTCTGACATTTGTCACATCTTTGTATCAAGTTTTTGGCATCCCTTAGGATAGTAGGCCAAAAGTAACCAGCTCGCAATGCTCTTCGGCTACGTCACGAGCTCCTGTGTGACCTCCCCCACAACCTTCATGAATTTCTCTCAACAAATAATTTCCTTCTTGAGTGGATACACACCTTAGGTATGGTTGAGTAAATGACCTTTTGTATAAGAACTCTCCAATCATGCAGAATCGTGCATACACAGTTATGCTCACCTTCTCGTACCCCTCTAGCTTCTGCCCTGTTTGTAGGAAATGAATAATGTGAGACCTCCAATCTACCTCTATCTCTACAGCTCCCACTTCCAAGTGAATTATTCGATCTTTCACAGTAATTAAGGTGATCTTACCTCTGACTTCTTCAGAGGCGCTCGCCATCTTGGCCAAGTAGTCTGCCTTCAAGTTCCTTCCTCTTGGAATTTGCTCCACCCTTAACTCTTCAAACTTCTCTCTTAGCTGGGTTGCTACCTCTGCATACTTGGCCTCTTTTCATTTTTCTTCTCATAGGTCCCCTGCAGTTGTTGAGTGACCAATTGAGAATCCGAATATACCA
>JAPKLY010002541.1:12661-24037 GCA_026898435.1 Prunella vulgaris | reverse complement strand
TTTTTTTATTATATTTTTGAAGTAGAGAAAGAAATAGAAATGTGTTATTTTTTGTTTTGATTGAATAAGGATATTATAAAAATTAATGGGGTATGTTTAGTAATATATGCTAATTTTTTAATTTTATTAAAATATATTTAATAAACAAGCTGGTATATTTAAAAAAATTTGGAATATAAATAATAATACTATTATATTTTACACTCATCGAATCTTAAAATATAATCTTTCTGCAAAATAAATACAATTTAATTAAGTGGAATGTCTGAACATGCAAAAATAATTTCAAAGTGTCAGCAACTTTATATGACAAATGAAGTAACTTTATCATGTCAAATCTTCTCAGAACAAAAAGGGGCTGCGTATTAATTGGTTTGGTTTTCTATGTTGACACCACTGACGCCGTGATGGAAATAATTGTAAATCGTGAACTGAGATCACATTTTTCAGTAAAACGTGAACTCTATTCACGACTTTGCTTATAAACAAAAGATCCCTGGATTTTACTATATTTTCATAAATGTAAATGAAAACTGCAATATTTAAAAAAAAAAAAAACCCACATATTCTCATCACAGCCTCTCATCTCAACATATATATAACATCAAATATAAGATCTTTATTTTTTAAATAAAATATTAATTTGTTGGCAGGTGAAAGTTTGGCCAAAGCTGGGAAGGGCGGTAGAAGTCGTGGGTGCAATTATCGACGTTTGGGCGAGGGTGGTGGAGTCGGTAGAAGTATCTATTATTTTTTCGATTATTCGTCGATACACCATGCTCATTATGAAATTCGTTAATTAATGCTTGATATAGAATTAAGAGGAATAATAATATAGATATTATTTTTATATAAAAATATGAGATAAATATTTTACTAACAATATCGGCAAAATCCATGGTAATGTATTCGAATTTGGTGGAATAGGTGAACGTACTTGTAAAGGAAATTATCTTCACATGAAAATGAATATATATGGAGTGATTAATGAAAAAAAATGTTGCAGAATTAAAAGTGGGTCTACATAAAGTACTATTGTTTGACTTTTGGTTTTCATTTTATTTTATTTTTTATATATAATATAGAGACAGCTAGCCTAAATAAATAAATATCACTATATTAAAAGATTGAGTGCCAACGTTTATTACTTTTGGCACCATTATTCCAGTTTGATTACTGACTAATCAATAAGAGTGTGTTTTGTTTAGGGGACTAAATAATCAATCTCCAAATACAAAATTATTCCTGTCAAAACATGCAAATATTAATTAGTTCAAATATTTGGTAATATTGACCTCATTAATTTCCGTTTACCACCATATCCTCATTTTTTTTCTCCCAAATTAGTCCTTCTGCCCGCGTACTTTTCCGCCGGTCAAAGTAGAATTTTAATCATAAACTCTTAAGCAAATAGATTTTTTAATTTTATTCATGAAACTGATTTCATCACATATGATCTCTAATATCATTAATATACATTTGTTAATATCATAATATTTTAATAGAGTGTATACATATATGTATCAGTGAATCAATGTAACAAATATATATGCTATAAATTTATAGTTTTCTCTATAATTAATGTATATATAAATTTATACTATTGATTGGAGAATTTATGAACGCCTTAATTAGCAACACCAGATTAAATAATATACATAACGTGTAATAAAATTTGTAAAAGAAAAGAGAAATTAAAATAAATATATAATTAGTACATACGAATGTTACATGCATTCACGCTCTTACCAAAAATTACCATTTCCAAACTTTATAACTACGTTCTTTCGCTTCTCCGGTTGATTTAGAATCACGATTGGACATTGTAAGAGAAATTGGGATTAAATCCACGTAAAAATTAATTTTGGAATTAAATTTATTTTATTAAAAAATTATCAAACAATTTGTGATTTAAACTCTCCCAGATTATCAATAAACAATCAATAGGGACACGCTTGGAACACTTGAGTACCATCACTAATACAGATTTACACTTGAAGAACTTTTAGAGAGTTTTTAAGAGCTCTCTAAGTGTAAATCTGCATTAGTGCATCGAAAGATTCGATCGAAAATAAAACAAAAATGTTTCATGATCTCTTCTTTGGCACTGCAAGATTTGGAACATTTGGTAACGCCGATAATTCTTGGATCTTTTGAGGAAAATGACTGGGTAAATTGTGTATTTCATGCCTTTTTTTTTCTGGGTAAATTGTACAAATGACACCATTAGAATTTGTGCTCATGAATTTGATCATTTTTTTAAAATATAAATGGTTTCAAAAGATTTTTTTTATTAAAAATAATTGATTAATGTGGGATCAAATCTGTTTAATACAAACCAACATGTGCAATTTTTCTCATGGACCAATATGTGCAATTTTTTTTAACGAGTGGAACTAAACATGCTAAAAAAAGTCACGGCGGTCCATTTTCAATTCCACTGCGGGATGGTTACACATAAATACAAGGAAATATGGAAGGCTTTATGGCTTGGAACGGTTTGGCAACTATGGAAGCTAGGCAAGAAACAACTTAATGTTCAATGGTATAGAAACCAGCTGGAAGGAGATTCTTGACAAAATTAAACTTAATGTTTGGACATGGTTTAGAGCTAAGAATAGAGGACTTGATATTTCTTTCTATGATTGGCTTAATGAACCATACTTATGTATCAAAATGTTAACTTGAGTAGTAATTATAGAGAGGAAGGTGTGTGTTGTACATATTAGAGCAATTCTTTTGCTTAAATTAATAAAATTTTGCTTTTTCCAAAAAAAAAAAAAACATGCTAAAAAAAGAATTATAAAAAAAAACGTGAAATCAGACCTATTAAATAAAAAATTTTATGGCACCGGATGTGCTATTTACTTTTTTTTTTCTTGATTGTATATACTAAGAGTAAATTGTATATGAACTTCATTTTATAGCGACTGGATGAGAGAACCCATCTTCTGTTTAGTTTGATATAGTTTTACGATTCTCTAAAATTTGGCCCTTTATGTACTCCAAGTGGCATTTATGATGCCTATTTTGTTTTATTAATAATATTTGGTCTCGTAAAAAAAAAAAAAAAAAAACAAACAAACAAAAAGGCTCGAACAATGATAATTAAGCACCATACGTTGATTCGTGGGAAAGACGAATACCTAATTTACCAAGAATTCTAATTTCCTTTTTCTTTTTCAAGTCACAAAACAACAGAACATTAAAAGGCCAAAATCAAATGCAAGAATAAATAAATAAATAAACAAATCAATAAGGTAGAATAGTTTCGAGTGGTTAGAACCTCAATGCCTATAACGATAGATTATGGGTTCGAGCCATCCACATCGAATGATTTTCGATTTATTACTAGGGACACGTGAAATCCCTGGACCAGGTGGTGCAAAAACCCGTACCGCTCCGAAGTTGAAAGCTGACACCTCCTCGGAGATAATAACCATAGCTGCGACGACTGCCACGCCTTCCGTTCTTCTCCGAGCTTTCATCTGCAACTAACAACTTTTAACTATAAAATTAAGAAAATAATTGATGGTCGCATGGCATTTTAATACCTTCCCTCACGTAAGAGGCTCATTAAGCTCGAAGTGGTTCCACAAGTGGATCCACACATCGAGTAGAGAGGTGACTCTGATCCCATGTATGAAGGTCTAACTTTACACTTAAAATTTAGGTTATAAGTGAGAGAATTGCCCAGACTTATAAACCCACTCAAGAGCACACTCACTACCGATATGGAAAATCTTAATACCATGAAATTGTACGAGAATATGAGAGAGCTTACTTGTTTGATCATGTGATGCAGCCACCTGAGGAGAGACCAATAAAGCATAGAGAAATAGAACACATAAAAGAAAGGACCTTTTGGATGAAGCCATATGTTTAATCAGATAAATCAGTGGTGTTATTATAGGTGAAATTAAAGTAATTAAACTAGAGTGTCGATCAATATAAAATTTCAACGCTCTAATTGTTTAATGTTAATTTGAATTCGTCGTGATTCTTATAATATTTGGTGATAGCAAAAGTATTATTAATTATTAACATTTATACTCTTGCTTAATTACAGGGATTGCCCAAGATTATCATATTTGGTTGTCAATATTATATAGGTGATGACTAAATTGTAACAGTATAATACTAGTTCTGTAACGTATTATTAGATCATGAAAATATGTTTTATTTTCTAGCAGACTAAATGATACTTAAATTTTTAGAGTAAGTCTCTCGTGAACTATATATAAATTAAGTATATTTTTAAAATCGTATTTGTTATTTTTAAAAAATCACTCTTATTTTAACTTATAATATTTCTACTATGATTTAATATGAGTGATTTTTTTAATAAAAATAAAGATGACATTTCACTGATACTAAAAATGACAATTTAAAAATAAATTTAAATTACATGGATGTGTGAAGTATATAAATTTAAAGCAAATTTAATTAACTATTTCTCTTTCCCACCGCTCATGGTATCCCACATGATTTTTTTTTTTTTTTTGGCAAAAGGCCATCCGCTACAACTGTTCGTGTATTGCCCACGATCGTCACGCGAAGATGAGTCTCTTTTTAAATTAATTTGGAAGAAGAATCATTCAATTAAGGGTTGATTTGGTTTAATGGACAAGGTAAATAACTCAAGATAGATTAGACAAGATTATAATCTAGAAATTATTATCTAGGAGTTAAATAATATATTTGGATTGATGAATTAAAATAATTAGTAGTGTAAGATAATTTCATTTTGAATGTTTGTGGTGTAAGATTAATAATAAAAACATATGCAATTGATAATTTTGCCCTTTATATCATAAACAAAAATAAAGTAAATTATGGTTCTCCTTTTCAATATAATTAAGGGGTGTATTTTAGTAAAGATAAAAACAATAGATTATTATCATACCTCTTCCTTAAGATAATATTATCTTCCATTTATAAGGTAATTGAATTTTAGTTTTTGGCTTTTTATTAATCTTGAGCTTTTGTCCAAAACCAAAGATCAAATTAGATAAGATAATTTAATTTATCTTAGCTTATCTAACGAACTAAATGAGGCCTAAGGAAATAATTTTTAAAATAATAACCGTATGAACATGAACATAATTAAGAGGGTTGTTGATTAAACTTACTTTGAATATCCTATAAGTTATTATAAAAGTTTATAAAATATTATTGTTAAGTAGTTTATAAGTTGTTAAAGTGCTTGACTAATACAATTTATTAATTCTTTGATAATTCATCACTTTTCTAAATTTTAATTTTAATATAAAATAAATATTTTTCTTATGTTTTTATGTAAGTAGAGATGTGGGAGGGGTGGCAGAGTCCAAGGTGAGACGATATATTGGATGGGGTGAAGTTGGTTAGAAAAATTAGTTCGGATATCTCAATTTATTTTTTTACAAATTTTTTAAAAATTTTATTTTACCTAACACTTTGAAGATGCTTATAATTTTATAAGTTGCATTTTAAAAAATTTATTATAAGCTCAACCAACCACAGGTTTGTGTGTATATATAAAAGATTTACCTTAAGTTGTACTAGAACCTATTTTAGTCACTTGTCATCCTCGAATAGTGTTTTGATTCATTGTATAAACAATATAGTCAAATAATTTTTTCGGATTTTCTATCCTTTTATTATCATGAAAAAAATGATCATAATCTACTATCTAGGCAAATAAATTAATAAGCAAATATTTTGGCATATAAAAAATTGTTTTTGTATCAATTATTTATTTTATATTGAATCTTTCCTTAAATGTTTGCTCATTTATTTAATTATTAAGTCTCATGATAATTGTTGTTTGACATAAAAGAAGTCCTTTCATAAACTCAATTCTTATAATATTTATGTATTTATACAAAATAATTTATAGTTTTGGGGCCAAACCCACGTCCAGTCCAATCATTTTATTTACTTCATAAATAAAAATATATGAAACTACTATTCAACGTTTTACTCATCATAATTTATATTTCTTAAAAATAGTGTCATTTTATGGGGTTGGTGACTTGAGTTGGTAACTTTATATTGTATTATATAAATTTTAACATTAATTGTGCCCCGCCATGAAAATATATATATATTCTGGATCGGACATGCCCTCCATCATTCTATATTATTCCACGATTAACAATCATTAACCTTTTCTGTCTCAACCTAATTAATATGCCAAACATGTATATAACTCTGACAACAATGAATAATATTCCATGCATATATTACCTGCAAAATAACAGATTTTGATAACACTACTACAGTTACTTGACCAAGAAGCCACTCCATATAAACCCTAATTTATCGAAATGAAAATATTTCTTTCAAACTTATGTAACAACAAAATGACACAGACAGACATAAATTAGATGTATACACATTAATACTAATTAATGGCACACCAATTTCCTAGACCAAGGTCTGCATCTGCGAAACTTGTCACTAACTCCCTTCCCAAAATCGCCATAATAACCATAACTTCCCTCCTTCTCTAAGCTTTCATCTGTAATTAATTAACCACTTTTAATTTTTTTATATATTGAAATTATTTATAAATATGTATGAAAAAATTAAATGATAGATAATATGCGAGCTTAAATTACTTGTTTGACCTTGTGATGCAGCCACCTCAAGAGGAGAGACGAAGAATGCACAAACAATTAGCACACACAAAAGAAACGACCTTTTGGAAGCTGAAGCCATTGTTAATCCTGAGCTGGATGTTTAAGTCAGACAACTTAGTGGTGTATTTATAGGAAATTTTTTAAAGTAAATAATTGAAGTAGAGGGTAGATCTCTGACTAATTAATTCTTCAAATGTTCAAAATAAAAGTCAACTTATTAAATGTTAATTAGTTTGATTTTTCGACGTCCTCACTGGCCACTATGACACAGTCAACAACGTAATTCATTTAAATTTTTGGGTAAAGCTGCATATGGGAAAATGATTTGCTACTCGAGATATACGGAGCACTGTGGAATTATATTATTGTCCTATTTTTCCAAGCCCAAAAATATAGTGTTCTTAAATTCCAACTACCCTATATTTTCAATTTTTATTGCATGAGAAGATTTTGTGTGCACTTGTTCGTTGCATATATTATAATAGCAAGATGAGACGATTTTGTTAAGGATTTTTTAAGGTTATGAACAAATTGTTTGATTAACTTTTGTCATCGATCGTCAAACAGAAGATGATCTCAAAACAGAAAAAGTCTTTTGTTTATGTATAAACTAATTTGGAAGAGAAGAATCATTACATCCATTAATTAATAAAGAAATATTTAAGCATGACCATTAAGTAAGTAGAGTAGGTTAACGTGGCCCCTACCACGAGTTGACTTGTGCGTGTGATTGTTAATTAAACTATTGGGTTATTACTTGTATAACGAATGAAGCCAAATAAAAAATTTTGATTTTCATATTGTAGTATATGCTTTTATTACCAAAAAAAAAATGTATAAGATGATCTAACAAAGTATATATGATAAATCAATTATGTAAATAATTGTGAAACATATAGTCAAAATATGTGTATTTCAGTGATCAAACATTTTTTGTACCAATAGTAGTGGATATTATTGTTAGTGTTTAATCTGGATGGTGTTAGTTGTTCTCAATAAGGAAGATCCTCTAATGTTGATGATGGGTGTATTCAGCTAAAGAGGAGGTGTCAGGTTTGAAAGTAGTCAGTTGAGGTTGATCGTCTGAGTGGAAAGAAGTCTACTGAAGAAGAGCTCGCCTAAAGAAGAAGGCAGTCTAATTAAGTTAGCTGAACTGAGCATTGAAGTCACCTATTTCTGATCAGAATAGACCCAAGTTTTTTTTTAATTCCTGAAGTCATCTGACTTGAAGGCTGGTTCAAGTTAAGTTGTGAACCATTGTGAACCGAGCAATTGTTGAACCGTTTTCCTCCATGAATCGGCAACTATGAACTGAACTAATTAACCATTATAACAGAATTGGAGCTCGCGCAAACTGAAATTGCTAAATGCCTAAACTGATTAACTTAATTAGTTGGAAACTGCAAATTGGATATTGGACTTTGATTGTATTGGGAAATAGTATAAAGTAATGCAACTTTTCCTATCAATTATGAACGAGATTTGTCAATTGCGAATTTAGGGTTTCATACTGAGAGTTGAGTAAATTCCTAAATTGTGGATGCTATTGAGTAGTAATATGTAATTAATCATTTGTACTCATCATAATAAAGTTGAAGTGTCTTGATCTCGTGGATGTAGGCTTTTCAACTAAACCACATAAATCATATCTCTTGAGTTATGATTTAGTTTATTGTTCTCTGTTTTAATTCTTGTTTCATATCTTCAACATGTTCTTTTGTTTTGATTTGAGTTAATTTATAAGTGAATTTCCCATAACAATAACTTAAATGAAAGACATTGTTTTATCTATGACTCAAGTTAAATACATTCCTATATGTTAATACACTCTACTAATATAAAATTTAAAATCTCTAAATATATAAATATATAAATATGTATATGTATATATATATATATATATATATATATATATATATATATTCTTTCACCTCAATATTGAAATTGATGAATACTATTAAAGATATTATTTGATATTGTGTATCTTTGTATATCTAGATTTATTTTGAATTGATTTTATATATTCTATTCCTTTTTATTAGGTCAACTATGTAACTGCACACAATTATATATAGTGAAATTCTTTAATCACCTCTTTAACGGTGATATCCTAATTATCTTTACATGGTATCAGTTAAGGTCACGATCCAAATTCTGTGACTTGCGCGACCTTGTCCCCATCGCCGCCAGTTATTTGGCCGGACTAGTCCCCTCCGGTGCATCACACATTTGTGATTCCCTATTTTCCTCTCTACTTTCCCATATTTTTTCTTCTATATTCACTGAGTTACTCATAATTCCCTCTCATCTATATTCTCTGCGTTTCATAACTGCTCCTCCATGGCTGCGTCAACTACTGATCCTCTCCCAATTGCTACTATGCTCAACATGGTTCAGACCAAGTTGGAGCCCTCTACGTATTTGATGTGGCGTCGTCAAGTCACTGACATGGCCGAATGTTTTTTTCTTATGGGCTTCCTTGACGGTACGATCGCGGCCCCTTCTCCCACGATCGCTGGTGTCGACGGTGTGCAGTCGCCGAATCCGGCGTTCCAGCCATGGCGAATGAAGGATCGCAAACTCCTCAGCGTCATCAACACATCTCTTTCGCCGGAGGCCGCTTCTGAAGTCCTCGAGTGTACGTCCTCTCACGCTGCGTGGTTAGCGCTGCAAGCCGCATTCTCCCACACATCGGCGTCCCATACTCATGCTTTACGAGAGGAGCTTCTCTCGCTTCACAAAGGCGATCTTTCTATCGACGAATATAGTCGTAAATTCAGAATCTATGTATTCAGCTATCCGCGATTGGGCGCCCTAACGATGATGATGATAAGAGTCACTGGTTCTTGAGAGGCTTGGGTGTCCAATTTACTAGCTTCGCGGACACGCGTTTATCCTTGCCTGCTGTCCCCAAATTCTGGGATCTTCTCCATCAGGCCAAGCAGTCTGAGGCGATGCTTTGTACTATGGAAGGTGGAAATTCTTCTGCTGCTGCTTTCACTGCTTCTCGTGGAAGTGATTGTACGTCCTCTGGTGGTGATCGTACGTCCTCTGGTGGTGGCCGGTCGCATACTAAATCTTAATATCATGGTGGTGGCCGGTCCAATAATCATAGTCAGCGCCAAAATTTTGGCTCTCGCGGACACTCAAGTGGCTCGCAAAAGAATCAGGGACGTCGTCCATATATTCCCCGGTGTCAAATTTGTAGTGGAGAGCATTATGCAGATAAGTGTCCTCAGTTTCTTGCTGCTCGATCTGCTTTATCTCAGGCCAACCTAACTCAGGCCTTTACTTCCTCCTGCCAAGTCTCTGATTCAACCCCTGAATGGTATCTGGACTCTGGTGCTTCTGCCCATATGACAAATCAGCCTGTAGCTCTTGATTCTTTTGAGCCATATACCGGTAATGGTTCTGTAATTGTTGGTAATGGCTCTGCTTTATCTATTTCTCATATTGGCACGTCTAAATTATCTGGGACGTTAATCTGTTAGATGTCTTGGTTGTTCCACATATCACTAAGAACCTTATATCTATTAGTAAGTTAACTGCTGATTATCCTGTCGACGTTGTGTTCTCTGATAAGTTTTTTGCGATTCAGAACCGGATCACAAAGACAATTCTAGCACTAGGAAGGTGTGATAAAGGTTTATATGTGCTTGATCGGGGTGTTCCTGCGCTTGTTGCTGCTATTCGGAATAATGAGTTAAAGGCTAGCTTTGATTTATGGCATCTTCGTTTGGGGCATGTCCCGTTTACTATTATTTCTTTGTTGCAAAAGTTAGGACATTTATCAGTTACGTCTTTATTACCGAATCCTGCACTTTGTTCATCTTGTCAGTTGGCCAAGAGCAAACGATTATCTTTTTCGTTAAATGAAAAATGAGCTGATGCTGTTTTAGATTTAATTCAATGTGACTTGTGGGGACCGGCTCCTATTATTACTTCTGATGGGTTTAAGTATTATGTGGCTTTTGTGGATGATTATTCCCACTTTTCTTGGATTTATCCACTCCGTGCTAAGTCTGACTTTTATGGTGTTTTAGTACGGTTTCATACATTTGTTTGTAATCAATTCTCTCAAACTGTTAAAGCATTTCAAAGTGATGGGGGCACTGAATTTGTTAATTCTCGGGTTCGTGAATTTATGTCATTGCATGGTATTATTCATCGGCTCTCCTGCCCATACACTCCTCAACAGAATGGGCGTGCAGAACGTAAGCACATACATATTTCTGAGACAGGTTTATCTATGATTTTTCATGCACATGCTCCAGTTTCTATGTGGTTTGACGCGTTTGCGACAGCTGTTTATGTCATTAATCGCATTCCTTCATCTGTGCTTTCTGACAAGTCTCCCTTTGAAGTTCTCTTTGGCTCAGTCCCAAATAATACCAACTTCAAGCCTTTTGGTTGTCGGGTTTATCTGTACTTGAGAGATTATGCTGAACACAAGTTAGCTCCAAGGAGTCGACCATGCATTTTTCTTGGATATAGTAGCTCTCATAATGGTTTTTGTTGTCTTGATCCGGAATCCTCTCGGGTCTTTATTACTCACCATGCGCAATTTGACGAGCTCTGTTTCCCACTATCCAGGTCTCCTTCCTCATCTTCTCCGTCTATGCTAGATATTTCGAGCTTCTTGGATGGTACAGTGGTTTTGCCAACACCTCTGCTGTTGGGAAATTCCTTATGTTTTGATGCCGTTAAAACCAGATGATCTTGGGAGGTCAGCTGATCAGCTGAGGTCAGA
>JAPKLY010002541.1:0-12651 GCA_026898435.1 Prunella vulgaris | reverse complement strand
TGATGTCAGGTCAGCTGATGTCAGATCAGCTGAGGTCCAGGTCAGCTGATGTCAGACCAGCTGAGGTGCCGAAATCAGGCGAGGATGAAATCAGCAGAGGAGCACCCAGATCAGCTGAGACACGTTCAGGACAGCTATGTCTCAACATACCAGCTGAGCCCTGAACATATCAGACGAGGACCACCAACAGCAGCTGAGGTCGTCTGAAGCTGTTGCATAGAAGATCTATTTACAGAAAGTCAATCATGTCAAGGGGACAAGATCACAGCAACATGATTTCCAGAATCATAGGCAATCAATCAAGTTAAATTAGATTGAAGATCAAAGCCAAGATGGAAAGATATCAATCTAGAGATCAAGAATCAATCAAACCAAGATGGAAAGATATCAACTTGGAGATCAAGAATCAATTAATCACTTTGATTGATTGATTACATATTTATAGGGATTTCAAATTCTAGTCAACTCTAACGGCTAGTATTTGACACCTATAAATACGAGTACCATAGAGAATATTTATATAAGTTTTACACAAGATCAACTAGTAGAATCGCTACACAATTCTCTTTGTACTCACACAACCCTACATATTTATTTATTATTTGTAAAGACTTTGTAGAAGTCTAGAAGTTAGATGCAAGTGTGCACTAACAAGAGTTGTAAGAGAGTTTTCTCTTGAAAGTTGTAAGGAAGGAAGTTAGTAAGTGAGTAGATAGCCCCTCAAGTCCAAGTTGGTTTGAGGAGAGTGGATGTAGGACAGTTGGTCCGAACACTATAAATCTCGTGTCTTTTACTTGCTTTATTTTAATTGCTCCTACTTGTTGCACTAAATAAAAGGTTTTCATTAAAAGGATTTAATTTAAAACGTTTCCGCACACAAAATCACTGCGCACTCAGCTGATTGTAAAGTCAGTTGTTTTCAAAACAAGAAGACTCAAAGTCTTCTTTAGGGACCAACATCTACCATCTGCTATATGTCCCTTGCAGCCTGCTACTACGTCCTCTTCTAACTCACGTCGTATTATTTTAGATGAAGTTCAGTCTTTGCCCGGTTCAGTTGAGGCAATCCCAGCCCCTTCTGTTCCGCCTATACCTACACCTGAGCCTATGCAAGATGCTTCATCTATTACACCTCTTGTTTCCCAGGGCACTACTACTAGACCTATTCATCCCATGATGACACGTGCTCGTGCCAGAATCTTTAAGCCTCGTTACCCAGTTGATCTCTCTTGCACTTCCCTGCTCTCTGCTCTTGTTGCCACTTCAACACCTCGTGGTTTCAAGTCGGCTGCAAAGTCTCCAGAATGGTTGTCTGCTATGCACGAGGAGATCGATGCACTGTGTTCTAATGATTTGTGGGACCTTGTGCCTCGTCCTTCGGGCACTAATATCGTTGGTTCTAAGTGGGTATTTCATACCAAGTTTCGGTCTGATGGTTCAGTCGAGCGCTATAAGCCCGCCTCGTCGCTCAGGGTTTTACTCAGGTTCCAGGAGCTGATTTTCATCACATTTTTAGCCCTGTCGTTAAATCTGCTACTGTTCGTATCATTCTTTCTCTAGCTGTTCAGCATCACTGGTCGTTACATCAGCTAGATGTCAAGAATGCCTTCCTTAATGGGGTGCTTGATAGGCCGGTTTTCATGGCACAACCTCCTGGTTTTGTGGACCCTCGTTTCCCAGATCATGTCTGTCGTCTCTAGAAGACATTGTACGGGCTGAAACAAGCTCCTCTTGCTTGGTTCCAGCAGTTTAGTACATATCTCTTCTGCTTGGGTTTTGGTCAAAGTCGCTCTGATTCGTCGTTATTCTACCTTATTCGGGGTAACTCTATTGTTTATCTGCTTCTTTACGTTGATGATATTATTCTCACAGGGAATAATGCTACCATGCTTAACTCATTTATTGCTCGCACACACAAGGAATTTGCTATTAAGGACTTGGGGCTTCTCAACTATTTTCTTGGTCTTGAGGTTTCATACACTCCAGATGGTTTGTTTGTTGGACAAGCCAAGTATGCTTCTGATATATTGGAATGAGCAAACCTTCTAGATGCTAAGCCTGTTGCTACTCCTTTGGCAGCGGGGGAGTCTTTAGTTAGTGATGGATCTCCTTTTCATGATCCTACATTGTATCGTTCTTTAGTTGGAGCACTTCAATACTTGACCATCACTAGGCCGGATTTATCCTATGCTGTCAATGTTGTGAGTCAATTCCTTCACTATCCTACTGATGTTCACTTCAATGCTGTTAAGCGGATATTGCGTTATGTGAAGGGTACTGTTCATTACGGCTTATCTTTTACAAAGAATCCTGATGTTACAGTCACTGGCTACTCTGATGCTGATTGGGCTCGCTGTATTGAGACTAGATGCTCTACTTACGGTTACTCCATTTTTCTTGGTGGTAATCTTATTTCTTGGAGTGCTAAGAAACAACCTACAGTGGCTCGCTCTAGTTGTGAGTCTGAATATCGTGCTATGGCAAATGCAGCAGCTGAGATTATATGGCTCACAAATCTTCTGCATGAGATTCAAATCAAGTTGAGTTCTAGACCGGTACTCTTATGTTACAATAAGAGTGCAATTTTTCTGAGTCAAAATCCCGTAGCCCATAAGCGAGCAAAGCACATTGATCTAGACTACCATTTTGTTCGAGAGTTGGTGTCCTTTGGGAAACTTTCTACGCAATTTGTCCCGTCTCATCTTCAACATCTTCAACTAGCAGATATCTTCACCAAGAGTCTACCTCGTCCTGCCTTTGAGCTTCTACGTTCCAAGCTTTGCGTTTGTCTTCATCCCACGCAACGCTTGAAGGGGGTATTAAACATATTATTTGATATTGTGTATCTTTGTATATCTAGATTTAGTTTGAATTGATTTTGTATATATTCTATTCCTTTTTATTAGGTCAACTATGTAACTGCACACAATTTTATATAGTGAAATTCTTTAATCACCTCTTTAACGGTGATATCCTAATTATCTTTACAAATACACACCATTTTAAAAGAAATGTGTTGATAGTTAATATTTCCATAAATTGCTCAATTTTACCCCAAAAAATATGAAATCCTAACAAAATATAGGAATAAAATTAAAGTTACACGCATGCTGTACGTAAAAAAAATAAAAAATGCAATAAAATTTTGTGAGAGAAATATGTGCATCGGAATTAAAGTTAGAGAACAATTGTTTTGGGGATCGATTTTACTATGGGCGGGATTCAAATTACGATTTGGATCTCCATTAATATTTCCTCAATTTTCTCAATTTAGTGTAAATATCACCTATTGTTATGGGTTTCATATATGCATATATTTATTAATTATTTTAATAATGCATATATATCCATGATAATGATGACATTTACACTGAACGGAGGAAATTGAGGAAATATTAAATGGAGGGGATCCGACTCCTTCAACTTAAAATTAAAGTGGGCATATAATTAAATTTGAAAAAACATGATAGATATCTGATAGCGACTAAAAAAAAGTGATTCTGAGGGATGTTAGTGAGTTTTTACATTCAATTTTTTGTTGGGTGGAGATTGGTGAAATTTTATGTGTTAACATGCATAAATTCATAAGAGAATGTGTCTCTTTGTAAGTTAACCTAAATTGTTATCCTATACCAAGGGTTATTATTTTTGGACACCATTACTTCACTTGATTATTGAGTAACGATCGAAAAAAAGAGTTAGTTCAAATTTGCACTTCATCAAGGGTGTCGACCACATATTCTACCACCAGTCATATACTACCTCCGTCCCATAAAAATTTACACACTTTCCTTTTTAGTTTGTCCCACAAAAGTTTGCATACTCCCAAAATAAAAATATTCCTTTAAAGCTCCACCTTTAAAATCTTTACCTCACAATCTCCACCATACACATTCTACTCATTACACTTTTTCTTAAAACCTGTGTCCAAGAAAGTACCGCAGACTTTCTTGGGACGGAGGTAGTATAATGGAATTCAGATCATAATTAAACTCTAAGCAACATCGATTATATATAACATGCATATTTATACATATAATAATATAATAATGAATCAAATACACCTTGACGACAATTTTTATTGCTTCTAATATCTACAGAATTAAGAATTAAAAAAATAATATAATTATAAATTAATAACAATCCTTTAATTAAGCTTGATATTAAACCATATATACTAGCGGCAGCCGAAATTCCTGGTCCAGGTTACGCATGAACCCGGATGGGCTCTTTGAAAGCTGACACTCTTCCGGTAAAATCCATAACTACGTCAACCACTGCCGTCTATCTTGTTCTTCTCCAATCTTTCATCTGTAATTTACAACATTATTTAAATTTAAATAATTCATAAAAAAGAAGAAAATAATTTTAATATTTTTTATACCAATGTACATGTTATAAATTGAGGACAAATTAGCACGATTCAATGCAAGTCGGGTTACTTGACCAGATTTGGGTTGGATTCAAACTTGAATTTAGGCTGAATTTATCCTTAATTTGTAACTTTTAAAAGTTACGACCCTTAATTTATTAACCTAAAAAAGTTACATTTCTTATTTTGCTAGTCCAAAAAATTACTGTTCTCATTTTGCCAGTACAAAAAATTACGGTCTTCATTTTGGCATTCCCTTACTTTACGGTTATGAAAAATGTTTGTCTTTAGTACTCTAAGCACTTTTGGTCTGACTAAGCTGCCAGTTATTAAAGTTGTTGAACTAGTATGACATTAATATAACGTAATATATATTAAATATATAAATTATTAATCATCAACTGTTATTAAATAAGCCTAGGGCTGCAATAAGTGATCAAAAATTGCGACTAGCTCCTTAATTTTTTTTATTACATGGCTTGAATGAGTTAAACGGCTCAACGGATCAGCCGTTCCTGCCGCTTTTCTCAGTTTTGACCGATTTGTGATGTAATTTGGAATAGCGGTCGGACCTGCTTTTTAAAACATAGTATGAAGTTTTTATAGGAATATGGGAGCTTACTTGCTTGATAATCTGAAGCAGCCAACTGAGTAGAGACGAAGAAAGCATAGACAACTAGAAGACCTAAAAGAAACGACATTTTGGAAGAAGCCATTATGTATTAGTTAAATCTAAGATGGATGTTTAAATCATATAATTTAGTGGTGTATTTATAGGAAAATCAAATCACATATCTAACTAAATTTTCAACGTTCAACAAAAGTTAAGTTATTCAATGGCAATTTGATTTCATCGTCTACCACGACTTTTTCTTGACACAGTCAAGAACGAAATTCACAATGTTTGATATTGGGTCAAGCATATGTGATTATGACCATTTGCTATTAGATTATTTATTAGGTTTTATATATATTTTCGATTCAAATATATATTTGAATGAGCACAAAGTCTCCTATTTATTCATTGATACAATCATTTGACTTATAAATCTAAATCATAATGTAAAAATATCATGATATATGCATTTAGTAGGATTAATTTTATAATATGAACAAATGTCATAGGAGACAATCTCCTGAATGAGAATACAATTCATACTACCTTATTTCAATAGTTCTGAAAGTTTAATTGGGATTCGAAGGTTCAAGCAAAGGAAACAAGTTTTCGGAGTGTCTGGAAAATGCTGAGAGCAACGGTGTAAATTGTTAGGAACATTAAATAAACGAATTAATTTTACACTTTTTCATAAATTTGTGTTCTCAAATAAGATGCACGAGATTTTTTTTAATGGCACAAAAAGGCTCACGCCCACACGTTGATTCCTACTGAAACAATTTTACTAATTTTAAATTGTTTGGTCTTTGGGAGGAGTGTTAAATAAATGAATTGATTTCATACCTCTTAAAAATTTGGAATTTAGATGAGAGAATTTTTTTATAATTTTTTTTTTTAAATATATCATGTTCTACAATAACATGCAAAAGATAAGACTTTTCTTAGATAATCATAGCATTAGACGATTTTGTGTGACACATACGCTGTTATTGCATTCAATTTTTTTTGTGATTTATGCACAAAATCAATAATTATGAAGAATTAAGAAAGATTAATACAATCAAGATGAATCAAAATTGAAAAGAAATAAAGAACACAAGATTATGATCGGTCAAATGATTTGAGTCCATTATGAGAGCGCGCCACACTTTTATTGATTGGAACAAATTAAGAAATGGATTACCATTACTTTGAATGAGAGCATTGTTAAGAAAAGGACAAAGAAAGAGGGTGAAAAAGCTTGTAAATATGCTTACATGAGATGTGAATGAGTGAGAAATTGATTTAAGTAGTATTCATCATTTCAAAAAGTTTGATCCTATTTGAGTCACTAATCCATATTTGTCTCATCTTTACTAAAGAGTCTCATTACATTCCTTAAAAATCCACATTGATTTCTTGCAAATGTAAACAGTCTCATTACTTCCCTTAAAAACCCACATTGATTTTTTGCTCATTTGCCTTAGTTGTAGATTGAGAAAATTTACAAGCTTATGTTCAGTGTCTATATGTCTCATTTTATTGAGAGTTTGAGAGATAACCTTGGAGAGAATAACAAATTTATGTTTATTATCTTGATTAAGTTTTGATTCACTGAATCTGAATGCATATTGAATTATCTTGATACATTGAGAATTTGAAACATAACACATGTTGATTTCAGATCCTTCTTGTTTGCCATAATTTCACCCTCATATTGGATTATTTTTAAAAATAATTATTATCTTCGTAATTAATTTAATTATTTTATTCTATCCAAAAATAATTATCCCAAATTAAGTTAATTTGTGACCTTTAATTGATTATTGTCTTATTTAAATTTCTTATTATATTTTGGAATATCGATTTACAATCATTGTAACGACCAAGATCATTTCTTTCTTAGATGATATAGTTTAAAATTATTTGACGATAGATGATATAAAGATACAATCATTAAAAAAAAAAAAAGGAATCATAGAATTTTTTTATTAAAATTCAGTTTAAAATACAATTGTTTTAAAAATTATGATTTAAATTACAATTAAGTCTTTAATCTTAAATTACATGAAATTTTAAATGTGCAAATTTTCCAGGAACAAAAAGAGCATAAGATACTAGCCACCGGCACCGCCGCAGCTGGAACCCCTGAACCAGCTTCTGCATGTGACAGGGACCGGACGAGAATTGGCTCTTTGAAAGCTGACACCAATTCTTCCCTTGTTAAAACCTCGATTATAATCATCACCACCACTCTTTTTTGTCTCCATCTTTAGTCTTTCATCTGTTACAAAGTTTTATAAATTAAATCATTCTTACGTTATAAGTGCATACAATGTTATGATAATTAACCAACTGCTGAATATTTTATGAAGTCAAACTTGGCATATATATTTTTAGGACACTGTCTTTATAGGCTTGCAAAATCAGAATATTATCTATGCGAATTTGCGAAACTGGACACTATCCTTATAAATTTATAAAATTAATACACTATGTTTTATATTTGGGAATTAGGACAAATTATATAAAGTTTGTGCCAAATTATATAGAGTTTGCCAAACATAAAATGTAGGTCTTAGTTTCGAAAGTTTATAAAGATAGTGTCCTAATTTTAGTAAATATAAGACACTCTTAAAACGGGTGTTAAAAGCAAATGTTGTCCAAAAGAAATTTTCTCACTGCACTGGCGGTACCATGCATGCTCGTAAATGGTCATTTTGTGTATATTAAAGTGAAAATACATAAAAATATCCTTTTTCACAAACTGATCCAACACGAATCATTTTTACACTTTTTAATACTAAAAACTATTTTTTATATAAAGAAGGGACCATTTTTATATTGCCATTTTTATTGTGGGACAACTTTTACATATGTATGTGTGTAAGTATGAAGACAAAAGATAAATGAATTTGATTTTCACATGAAATTTTGATGGGAATATGTGAACTTACATGGTTGGTCATGTGTAGCTGCTATCTTGGATGAGATGAGGAGCACGTAACCAATTACAAGTCCTAAAAGAAACAACCATCTCATAATAGAAGCCATTTTTTTAAAATCAAACCTATATAAGGTGTATATATTTATAGGAAAAGGTAACAAATAAAATTATATTCCTGTAAGAGATTATTATAAGAGATGGAGGTATTTTCTTAATCCCCGAAAGAAAGATCAACTTGTTCCACCTACTACGATCTTGACACAAGAACCACGAAGATTTGACCTAGCTTATTTTAAACTAGTTTTACATCTAGGGTATTACCACACAAATTGACCTAATTTTGGTCAATTTATTTTTAAATACTTATGAAATGAGGGAATAAGTCTGGCCCGTCGGTGATCAGTGCAGAAAAAGAAAATTAAAATATTATTTTTTTAAGAATTAAAATTAAAAATAATATTATTTTCAAATATAAATTTCTTGAAAATTACTTTATACAAACTTTCAAAAATTACTTTTAAAGTAAGTTATAAGATGTAATTAATAAAATTAGTCAAACGCTAGTTTTCTAGTTAAATTTTGGGTTGATTGCTTATTGATACATTATAATAACATACTTTTTTTTGTATCAGGAGTAGGTCTGAATAGTATGAATTTTTTTAGAACGGTAATTATACGATAGTTATAATTTAAGGATAATATATTTTTGGATTTGAAAAAGTTGTAAAATTAGGCCTGTATTGAGCCTGAATTAGGTTTGGTTCAGACTCAAATTGGCCTAAAATTAACAACTTTTCATAATTATTGTCCTACTTTTCCAAGCCCGAAACATATTATCCTTAAATTACAACTATTCTATACTTACGGTTCTAAAATAACATTTTCCCTAAATTTTGTTTTAATGATTTTATTTCTTAGAATGTACTTGATGTATTGAGTTTAATGATGTACTGTCTTTTTTAAATGCAATCTTGTAGTGTATATGCATTTTTGCTTTTTTCGGTGAATTCCAATAAAATTTGGACGTAAATTGTATATTTAGCAAATAATTGGGATGCAATTGAAAAAATTAAAAAAATTTAGATGATTTTGAAAAAGCGCAAATTTATGGAACGTGAGAAAACTCTATCCCATTGATCTTGTGATTCAGAGAAACGAAGATAAGAAGCCATTATGTATTACTCCCTCCGTCCCGTAGGAATTTGCACCCTAAGGGACGACACATTTTAAAAAAAATAGTTTTATATATAAAGTAGTGGTATATGAGTAAATATGTGTAAAAGTTTGTGAGTGTGCACGTAAATCAATGCTTCCTTTTTTAGTAGTGTGCAAATTTGTATGGGACGTCCAAATAAGAAAAGTGTGCAAATTCCTGCGGGACAGAGGGAGTAGTTAAATCTAAGCTGGATGTTTAAATCAAGATAATTAATTTAATGGTCTATTTATATTAAAATTAAGTTAATTAAATAAACTAGGGAGTAGGTCTTATTAAATTTTCAACGTTCAACAAAAGGCTAATTATTTAGTGTTAATTTGATTTATTCTTCCTTTCCCAAACAATGTCAAGAACGTACGTAATTAATCAATTAATATTTGGGTCAAGCATGTGGAATTGAAGCCGCCACTCAGCCGGAGTTACGTTCGCCCATCTCCACAACCCGTCGTCGCCTCCACGACGTCAATGCCGGAAGAGAAGTCGTCAGCCGGGAATCGGAGCTCTGAAATCGAAGCCCATATTACCGTTGCCAGAATTGGAAATAGCCTGGAATCCGATCTAATTGCAGAGTCACTTGCCATTGTCGATACCCTGTTGCCGTCCTGAAATTGCAGAAGTTATACTCGCCGGAAACTTCTTTCTGATCACGCCGCTCCTGCCACTGTGAAGAAGAAAATGTATTTCTACTTGAAGAGTTGTCACAGAAAAAGGTAAAAACGTGTTGTTTTAATGTGAAAAATCATGGAACCGTGCTGTATTTCTATATTGCACGTGCTATTCTGAACAAACCGATCAACCTAATTCTGAGAATTAAATACGGATAATCAATTTCAGCATAATCCGTGCTCAAGGTGCAAACCGTACTGGTGTAATATGATTTGAACGAGGGGAAGAGGTTAAGTCACGACCCCGTGCTTCTTATAATGAAAGAAGATTTAAACACGGGTGAGGAATTAGAGCACGACCCGTGCTGAGTAATTAGAAGAAAAGGTTGTGAAAATGACTTGGGCTTGAGGCCCATTTCTTACAGCTCATTTTCTCAGCAAGAACACACACGGTCAGATTCAGAGGGAAGGTGGGTTCATTTCCTAAATTCCAAAAAATTGGGAGGATTGTGGTAATATTTTATTTCTTGATTTTTGAGTCCTAATTTAAAGGGTATAAATACTTATCTTTAGATTTTTTAGAAACACACAGAGAATTCATGTAGCTTTCTACACACTTTTACACACTGAAAGATGTTCTTCATTTATTTCATCATTTCTCACTATTTGGGAGCTTGAAGGGATGATTTAGGCTTGGAATTTGACTTTTCATCACTTGCAAGAGACTAAGCTTTTTATTTTCCTTGTTTTATTTTTGTTTTCATTTAAAGTTTGTATTAGTTAAGAACATAATTGTTGGCTAGGGTTATGTAAATATTTGGATTAAAATTTATGGTTTAATATTTTGTTTAAGTGGTGTTTGTGGGCTATTTTTATTAGTGTGTGTAATATTGATTGCAAGCATGTTATTATGGGTCATGATAATATGTTTATCTTTGTTAGTGAGATAAGATTGAAGAATTTATTTCGTTAATGGATCCTAAGCATGCTACCTACGTGATTGTTAGTTTAAGAAAATTATTAATCATTAGGAGGGATTAAATTGGTCTATTGTGCTATTGTGGATTGTGTAGTATTTTCTAGGTAGGAATACATGCTTATATTACATTTTCTTTGAATTAATTGGATTGAAAAATTAATTAATTCTATTTAGTGATCAACCCTATAAAAATGAACACAACCACCTGAATGAGTTACTAGCCGTAGATGGATATCTAGGTATTGCATATGGCTTAGGACCTATTTTATCAAATTAATTGTTAGTTGTCTATTTTTCTGAGTTAATTTGCACGAAACTTGATTGATCATTTTATTTGGTTGCTATTTTATTTAATTATTAATTGTGATAATTTAGTTAATAATTTTGAAATAGCTTAAGCCTAAAACACCCTTTAATTAAGTGGTCTTCTCTAGAAAGAACAAAACTAATTCATAAAATTTTTACACTAATCTTTTCTCGTGGGATCGACTCATATTTACCATACTACGATTGACATCGTGCACTTGCGATTGTTTATTTTATGTGTTGGGAAATATCGGAACACGAGGGTAATATTATCATTTTAGGAACTAAACTATTACTATTTGAAAAATAATACAAAAATCTTTCCAAAATCATTACTATTTGAAACTAAATTTTAGTGCTGAAGGCTAATCTGCGGAGGAAATGAATTTGATAGTGTATCTTTAATGGTGTAATTTTTTCAGTTATAATTTGTGTAACTTTTTAATAATAAATTGTGCAACTTTTCAAAAATACACTTGAATTATACGGTGCACATGGTGCACAAGTGACTTACTCTTATTATTTTTTAACACACAATTACTTCACTTGATTATTGAGTAACGAGAAAGAGTTAGTTCAAAATGGAATTCAGATCATAAACTCTAAGCAACATCATAACATGCATATTTATACATAAAAATAATAATAATGAATTAAATACACCTTGACGTTTTTTATTACTTCTAAGATCTACAGAATTAAGAATTAAAAAATAATTATAAATTAATTAATACAATCCTTTAATTAAGCTTGATATTATAAACTAGCGGCAGCCGAAATCCCTGGTCCAGGTTACGCATGAACCCGGAGGGGCTCTTTGAAAGCTGACACTCTTCTCAAAACCATAACTACGTCGACCACTGCTGCCTATCTTGTTCTTCTCCAAGCTTTCATCTGTATTTTACAAACATTTTTTAAATTTTAATAATTCATAATTAAGAAAAAAATAATTCTAATAATTTTTAAATCAATGTACATTTTATAAAAAGCGGAAGCGGCTGTTTAATTATGTGGATAATATTCTAGGAAAATATCTTTTTTCTGGACAGTAAAAATGAGAACCGTAACTTTCTAGGTTTGCAGAATGATGAGGACTGCAAAAATGTGGCAAATTAAGGACAAATTAAACAAGTCCTAATCAATGCAAATCATGCTAATTGGCCAGATTTGGCTTGGAATCAAGCTGAATTAAGGCCAAAATAGGCCAATTTGACCTGAATTCAGACTGAATTTATCCTTAATTTGAAACTTTTAAAAATTATAACCCTTAATTTGTCTAGCTAAAACAAGTTATGGTCTTTATTTTGCTAGTTCAAAAAATTACTTTCCTTATTTTGCGAGTCATGATCCTCATTTTACCACATACTTAACTTACAATCCTGAAAAAAAATATTTTTTTTTGCAAGTACTATAAGCACTTTTGGTCCGAGCTGCCCGTTATTAAAGCATGTTGAACTATTGTGACATTAATATATAACATAATATATAATTAAATATATAAATTATTAATCATCATCTGTTATTAAATAAGCCTAGGGCTACAATAAGTGATCAAAAATTGCGACTAGCTCCTTGATTTTATTTTTTTACACGGCTTGAGTGAGTTAACCGGCTCAATGGATCACCGGTTC
>JAPKLY010002540.1:0-24038 GCA_026898435.1 Prunella vulgaris | reverse complement strand
ATAGAGTTTATAAACTCGGTTCCTCGATCTGATCGAATCCTGACAATGCTCTGACCCTGTTCAGTACTCAATTGCTTGAGTAACTCAGGAAGCTTGACCTGTGTCTCCTTTTTGTTCAGCAAGAAAATAACCCATGTGTACCTGGAATAGTCATCAACAACAACAAGGGTATATTTCCTACCATTTATGCTGACAGGAGTTACTGGACCAAAGAGATCCATGTGCAGAAGCTGAAGCACTCTGTCAGTAGAGAAGGCTTCCTTCACTTTGAATGAGGCTTTGGTTTGCTTGCCTTCCTGACACGCTCCGCACACGTGGTCTTTGCTAAAAACTTCATTAGGCAGACCATCTAGAAGAGAAAGTCTAGAGATTTTGTTAATAATCTTGAAGTTTAGGTGACTCAGACGTTTATGCCAAAGCCAACTGAGCTCAGAGGAGCTCTTAGCGGCCAGACAGGTTTCAGGAGGGCTGCTCTTGAGGTCAGCAAAATATACATTGCCCCTTCTGACTCCTGTAATCAGAACCTGCAGTGTAGATTTGTCCTTTACGAGACACATGTTAGATGTAAATTCTACACTATATCCTCGGTCACAAAACTGACTAACCGAGAGCAAGTTATGTCTCAGTCCTTCAACATATGATACATTCATTACACGGACAGAGTTAATAACAATGGTTCTGAATCCTCTGGTGAAACCCTTAGAGTTATCACCAAAGGTTACCTGCGGGCCTTCTTGAGCTACATAATCCTGAAGGAGATCACGAAATCCGGTCATGTGCCTGGAACATCCTGAGTCCAAGTACCAGTCCTTCATCAGATCCTCCTTCTTCTTCTTGTAGCCCGCAGTGACCTGAAAAGAATCAGGCCTCAGGTACCCATCTCGTATTGGGTCCTACTGAGTCAGCCATACCCTTCGGGATCCAGATTTGTCTGACAATTCTGACAGCATCAGAAGTGTAGACCTGTTTCCCTGAAATGTCAACATACACAGTTCTCTTCTTCCTTTGTGCCTGGGAAGTTGAGGGTGTATGGGTGTCAGCCTGAGATACAGGAGCCCTAGATTGATTTCTGGGGGTGGGCCTCCTGTTTCTCCTTGACCTGGGTGCATTGGGCTGAAGTCTGTCCTGAGAAGGAGCAGCTCTGGCCTGACCTCTTGGCACATGAGGTCTGGTCTGAGTGTTTCTGGAGTCAGGTCTCCATTGCCTTTCAGAGGCCACCTGGTTTGTCCTTCTTCTTAGAGAATTAGGACGCTCCTGATGGGCTCCGTGCCCTGTCTGAGGAGTCTGAACCTCAGTAGTCCTCGGTCTTGCCTGAGGTCTCCTTTGTCCTGAGTTCCTTTTGTTCTGAACATTTCTAGGCTGGGCCTGAGAAGTGCTAGGAACAAAATTCTTCCCAGTTTGAGGATTCCTAGGCTGGACCTTGGAGTTCCTTTGGTCTGTCTTCCTAGACTCAGAATGAGAAACTTTGACCTTTTCCTTAGGTTTTTGTCTTGGTTTCTCAGTTCTTTGCCTGACAGGTTCAGCAGGCATTTTCTCCTTCCCTTTGCCTTTATTCTGATGAGCAACACTTGAGCTCTTGTCATCAGTTAGGGCAGGGACAAACTTTTTCTGAGAGTTGCTCCCTGAAGCACCTCTCTTTTTCTTGCCCTTTGGGTCTTTTGTGGCATCATAGCCTAACCCAGCTTTAGCACCATCAGTCAGCTGAGAGAAATTTGTCAACTCATCAACCACTTGGGTAGATGTGTATAACTTCTTCAGCTTGACCTCAAGATGCCCATTGGCTTCTTTCAGGGCCTCAATTTCAGTGGTGTATTGAAGCACTAATTCTGAATGAGCTTTCTCTTTAGAGATCAGCTCAAGATCCCAAGCAGTTTGCTCAGCACAAAGGCGAGCTTGCCACTCAGTTTCGAGCATCATTCTTAAGGCAGTTCGCTCAATTATCAGTTGTTCCTGAGCAAGGAACAAATCAGTATCACGAGTCTCAATCAGCGAGCTGATGACACCCTTCAGTCTTTCTACCTCCAGTGGAGCTTCATCATGCTTATTCTTAGCATTAAGTAGCTCCTCCTGAAGATGTACTAATCTGAGGGCTTCCTCAGTATCTCTTACTCTGAGAGACTCAGTTAACCGATCGTTCTTCTCACTCAGTTGTGCGTTTACATCCACTGTGTGAGTATGAGTCTCCTGCAGCCTTGAGAAGGCAACCATCAATTGCTCTAGGGTGACCTGAAGGTCGAGTTCTCCTGCTGAATCTGAGCTAAACTCAGGTGCGTGATCAGGAGAAGAGGCAGAAGAACATACCTCATCATCTGCCATCAGGCAGAGGTCATCATACTCCTCATCTGAAAAGAGTTCAGGAGACCGGCGTCCAGGGCCATCTGAATCTGAGGAATCCTCAGCTAGAAACGCTCTCCGATCTGAAGCCCTGAGCTCTCTTTTGGCTCTCCGATCTTCTCGCTCACGAGCACTGAGCTCCGGACAATCATACTGATAATGTCCAGACTTTTTGCAGTGGTAGCACTGATCTGCATCAGAAGAAAGCTTCTTGTCAGTGTACCTTTTATCAGAGGATTCCCTCCTGCTCCCTGATGATCTTTTAGGTTTGGAGCTGGATCTTCTGGGCTCATCCTCTCTCCTCTTTTCATCTCTGCGTCGCTCAGGCTCATTGCGATCCCTCATGGAATCTGAACCTCTTCTTTCTTCTCTCCGGGGGCTAGATCTCTTGGGGCTGGAGTACCTGCGATCACGGGTGTCAGTATAAAATTTCTTATACCTGCCGAAACGAGAGTTCAGTTTCTCAAATCGCCGTGCCATCAGACTGTATTCCAAGGCTAGCTTATCTTTGTTCATGTCTTTTAGAGACTTGGAGCCAGATCCAGCCTCAGGCTCAGGAGTAGCTTTAAGAGCCACGCTCTTTTCCTTTTCAGATGTCTTCTCCTCACCAACTTCCTCACTGACAACACCCATCTTCTTCCTTTTATCGAGGTCAAATTCTAGAGCCTTTAACTCAGAGAATAGGTGTGAGTGAGTGATGTTTGTAAGGTCCTGAGTGTTTTTCAACAAAATTACTCCTGTGTCCCATATTTCAGGGAGACAGTTTAGGATCTTAGAAGACACCTCCCTCTTGGGAAACTCCTTCCCAAGGGTTGCTAGCTCGTTCATCATCTTAATGAACCGAGCTTCCATCTGATCGATGGACTCTCCCTCTAGCATCTTGAAGGCCTCAAACTTCCTGATAGCGAGATCTCTCTTGTTTTCCTTGATCTTTTCAGATCCTTCGCTCATCTCCCTCAGAGTATCCCAGATCTCCTTAGCTGTCCTCAGATGCATCAGCCTGACCGAGTTCTCGTAAGAAACGGTGTGGAGTATAATGTTCTTGGCAACATTATCCAGTCCGATTTGCTTAATCTGATCAGAATTAAGCGCGAACCTCTCCACTTCTTCATCTCCGGCGGCTGGAACAGGGATATTGCCAGCAACAGGCCAAGTCGTCTGAAGATTTCTCATAAATCTGATTGGGCCATGTTCAATCACTTGTGGCATCTGATCATGGATAGAATAGAGATGTGCGAGTACCCTGAATTTCCAATAATCATAATTGTCAATAGAGAATTCAGGAAGATTGCCCTCGAGGCGTTTAGAACCGGATGCCATGATATGCAGTTTTTTAGAAACAGGATCAGTTCAGTAGACCACCAAAAGTTTCTCCTCAGAAACTGTTGGTAAACAAAGTCAGTGATCTTTTGAACCACTGCTCTGATACCACTTGTTGGTCCCGAAACGAGTTAAATCAGTGTATGGGGGGGAATACACTGATGTCAGATTTTTCTGAAAGACTCAGAAAAATGCTCTAACGCACTCAGTCTGGATTCCCTGAAGTACTCAGTATGCTGAATGTCCACAGGGGCAGCAGGGACGGTTCAGTAACGAGTCAGATAAACTGAGTGTGAGTAAAGTGCTCGGAGGCTCAGTAGAGATAACAAACCTACTGACTGCTCGAAAGCGAGTCAGTTGGACTACTATCTCAGTGAGTCAGAGTACGTGCGGAAAGTGAGCCCTTAGATTCTACTCGTTTTAGTTTCTGAAAACGTTTTCTCTGAGTTGCTTAGTAAATTGGTGGTTAAGGCTGAGTGCACAGTATTCAGATTCAGGATGATTGATTCAGTCCTGAAGTTAAAACCAATGCAGTATGTTCAGTTTAATATGATGACATTTATGATCCTGAACAAAACAGTAAATCAGCACACAGGGGACTTTTTAACGTGGTTCGGAGATAACCAACTCCTACGTCCACGACCTGATTTAACAGGAAGCTATCCTCAAAACCCTGAGGATAGGTACTTGGGTTTTACGTGCCAAGGGACACGAGTAGCCAACTTCCTCTCTTAGGAACTGACCCCTGGGCGTTTTACAAGTCCCAGTCCTTCTAACCAACCTATCTCACACTTTGAGAGGTTTGGTGTTCTGGTTTCCAACTAAGATAGCTCTAGCAATACAAATCAGTGCTAAATAATAGAGCTATCGATCTAAGCAAATACAGAGTGAATCCTACTACAACACTAGGGAAATTTAATTGCAGAGTGTTGTTTATGATATGCTTTGAGTTCTTGGATTCTTGAGAGTTTTCTCTGGGAAATTTCCCGTTAACCTTGAATGGGTGCAAGGTTCTCCATATTTATAGGCGAGATTCAAAATAGATCCGTTGGAGGAGATCAAATCAAATCTTTCCTATTTTAGGTAGATTGCAGGCTAGAAATACTGTTCGACCTACCCGCCATGCTTATTCTGGCAAGTTGTCACATCACCTGCAACCTTTTGAGATGCATTAAATGCTGCGCAGACTCCGTGCATACGTGTCGAAAGATCATTGGCTCTCCGCTATAACGGCTAGTTGACCTTCAGACATTTATCCTTCCTCGTACATTCAATGCTCTGAGTCTCTTGTTAATAACTCAGTCTGAACGTGTGTCTTAATGGAGTCTTACTGACATTCTTTTTGTCTCTTGTCCCATAGCATAGGTTCAAGTGAGGGGGAACCTACCTTGCTGCCTAGAAGATCCGAAGCTATCATAGAAGAGAAGACCAGCTGAGACCTTGTGGACTTAGCCGACTTTAGAAGACAGAAGTTTTAAGCAAGCTGACACTGGAGCATCAAGAGCAGATCATCAGAGAAGTTTATATCAGCCGTTAGCTGAAGAGAAGATCAGCTGATATCAGAAGATTAGTAGATCAGCTGAGAGCACGTCGCAGACAAGACAAGGACCATGGATAAAAGACGTATCCAGACGAAGTCAAGAAGACCAGCTGAGGTGCACACCAGCAGACTTGCACATCAGCTGAGGTCCAAGTATCAGCAGACTGATACACCAGCTGAGGAGACAGATCAGCTGAGGTTTTGTGCTCGGCCCAGATTCTTCGTAATCAACTTTAAGGGTTGACTTGCGACATAAAAGGAAGATTCCCAGAATGGATGATCAATCAATCAAGGGGACAAACTTGATTGATTGAAGATCGCGAAGATTGACGGGAATCAAGAAGGGAATTCAATCAATCACAATGATTGATTGAATACGAGATTATAGGATCTCAGATTTCTAGTCTTTTCCAACGGCTAGTTATTTGACCCTATAAATTAGAGTAATAGTGATAATTTCAGTAATTGATTTACACGCATATTAAGCTAGCCAATACTCTGTCAGTTTTATCACTTACGCTCAAAAACACCGTTCATACTTATCCTTTGTAAAAGCTTTGTAGAAGCTGTGAGAAGTCAATTGCAATTATAGCATTGACAAGTTGTAAAGAGAGTAGTACTCTCAAACTGTGTAAGTAAGTGAGTAAGTGAGTTAGTGGAGAGCCCCTCAAGTCCAAGTTGGATTGAGGAAAGTAGATGTAGGACAGTTGGTCTGAACCACTATAAATCCCCCGTGTCTCTTTATTTTTCTTTTTGTTCTTAATTGTGCACATCACCTAAAAGCCGATTTTCATTCAAAACATTTTCGCACTATTCACAGCGCACTACTTTCAAAATCAGACTACTTCACGTAGTCTGCTGGTTTTCTGAATAAGCCGAATAATTTGAAAAAGGTTTTTGAATACTTACAAGTCTATTCAACCCCCCACTTCTAGACTTGTTCAAAGGTATTCTTCCCAAAAAACCTGCCTTTAGGACCAACAAGTGGTATCAGAGCTGTGTGTCCAATAGACCACAACATGAGAAAGCTCTTGGTGGTCACCTGGACAGATCCCTGAAAATCTGCTTTTAGAAAATTTTGTGTGCTTTTTATCTAATCACTTGCAGATATGTCTTCCTACAAAAAGAGTGGATCCAAGACAAGGAAGCTGCCTGAATTCTCCGTAGAGGATTATGATTACTGGAAATTCAGAATGGAGAATCACCTTGGAGACATTCATGATCGGATGTTAGATGTTCTAGAGGAAGGGTCAATCAAGTTCTTCTGGGAAGGAGTAAGCGATGGCAAGACTCCAGAAGCTGAAATTAGTGAAAGAAGGAAGACAGAGAAGAAGAAGAGTGAACTAAATGATGTTGAAAGGAAATTCTTCAACCTCGATCAAGTGGCCAGAACAGAAATCATTGAGACACTCTCCAAAGAATATGTAGAGAAAATCAAGACATGCAGAACTGCTAAGGAGATGTGGGAGAAACTCTCCTTGATGTGTGAAGGGACAGATCAAATCAAAGAGAACAAGCTTCAAACTGTTCTACATACCTTTGACACATTTAAAATGAAAGCTGATGAAACCATTGATCAGCTAGATATGAGGCTGACAAACATACTGAATAAGGCAAGCTCCTTAGGAAAGGATTACTCGGAGAAAGAGATTAATAACAAAATTCTGAGATCTCTTACTCCTAGATGGAGAGTGAAGGTGACAGTAATTAAAGAGACAAATAATTTATCTGAGATGAGTCATCATACACTGCTATCTCATCTGAAGGCACATGAGTTCGATATCCAAGAAGAAGATCAAGAAGATGAGACTCCAACTTCATCAGTCACAAAGAATGTTGCTTTCTCTGCTGCAGCTGATAGTCAAGAGAAGTCCTCTGCTCCAGAGGACATGAGCTTAAAGGAGCAACTTGCTTTATTGACCAAGAAGTTTGACAAAATGTCAAACATGTTTCAGAAGTATAGATCTCAATGGAAGAAGAATAAAAGTGATTCTTCCAGAAGATACCAGAAGTCATCTGATGCCAGAAGATCATCAGATGAACAGGAGACCAGATAAAAGTCTCCAGAGAGAAGGAGGGAACCAAGTCCCAGAAGAGGAGGAGATGGTGTCTGTTTCACTTGCAACAAGCCAGGACATCTCAGTTATGATTGTCCTCAGCTTACCCCAAGGGAGAGAGAAGAGAAGAGGATCAAGAGAGATCGCAGGTTCGCTGATAAGAGAGCTCTGCTGGCAGAGGAGGAGAAGCAGGACATCAACTCATCCTCATCCTCATCTGATTTTGAATCAGAGGATGATATTTGCCTCATGGCTAAGGTAGAAGAGGTAAATTCTCCTACTCCCTCTTTTAGCTCATCTTGCTCCTCTACCTATTCTATGGAGTCAGATATACACAAGTTGTTATCTGATCTCCAATCCTCCTTAAAAGTCTGTTCTAAGCTGGAAGAGGAGTACTCAGGTCTGAAAGCTGAAGTTTTAAGCTTGAGACAAGATCTGGAAAGTGCTAGACTACCAGTGATATCCTATGACTCACAAGCTAACAAGTCTGCTGACTTAATAGCAAAATGTGAAGAACAGGAGAAGCTGATAGAAAAGCTACTTTCTGAAAACACTGTCTTAAGTGAAGAACATAATCTGCTGACAGCTAAGTTTGATGAACTCTTCAAGCAGAATGAACTGATAACCAAAAATTCACAGCAGCTTCAGCTGAAAGTGGATCAGCTGACTAAGGCAAAAAATGTCATGTCTGAAATAGCTGCGTCCTCACAAACTGTGAATGATAAAAGGGGTCTTGGCTATCCCAAACCCAAACCACAAAAGAAGAAGAAAGGTGACAATGGATTAATTAGGGATCCTCGAAAGGGTAAAGGGCCAGCTGAGCCTGCATCTGGATCAGAAGGGCAAAAGTGCAGAGGGACAGAAAAGGTCCCAGCTGGACAAAAGAGCTCCAAAGCTCAGAAGTCTGCTGGTGATCAAAAGGTTTAAACAGAGCAAAAGAGTATTAAAACTCAGAAGCATGCTGACAATCAACATAAGCCCAAAGCTCAGAAGCCTCGAGATCAGAAGAGGAATCCAAGTCATAGCTCAGCTAAGACAAGGAGAACTCAGTAGAATCAGCAGAGGAATGATAAGCCTAGGTCATCTCAGCAGAGTAAACCCAAGCGAAACAGACCTCAGCCCTGGGTTACTTTTAATGTGACCAAAGTAGGCAAGCCTTCACCGGCTAAAGTTTATGAGTCATTCGGAGGCTCAAGTCAAAATTATCCTTTTGAGCAACCCACCTACAAACCTGCTGTCATCACTCATCGCCCCAGAAAATATCCTCTGAGGGAGATGATTTTTGTGGACAAATATGGCAGAAGGTTGAGATCACCTAAACCTCATAAGGATGATCTCTACCTGTGGATCCAGAAAGTCGATACTAACCAATCAGGACCCAAAGATAGGGTACCTAAAGCCTGAGTTTTAATTTCAGGTTAACTCTAGCCCTATAGAAAGTGGAGAAGCCAAGGGTCATGTCTGGTACATTGATAGCGGCTGCTCGAAGCACATGACCTTTGAGAAGCATCTTCTCCAGAACTTTATAACGCTGGATGGGCGTAGAGTTTTGTTCGGTGACAATAATTTTGGAGTCACCAGAGGAGTAGGCACCCTGCTGATCAAAGGAACAAGAGTTGAAGAAGTCTACTATGTAGAGGGACTCATGCACAATCTTTTGTCTGTATACCAATTCTGTGACAAGGGATATTCAGTAAGATTCTCTAAGAACTCTTGTCTTGTAATTAATGATTTAAATGAGCAGGTGCTACTAACTGGCCTCAGAAGAGGTAATATGTATCTTGCAGATTTTGCAAGCTGTCCAGCTGACTCTTGTTTGGTTGCTAAAAGCTCACTAGAGATCAGCTGGCTCTGGCACAAGAGGTTAGGTCATCTGAACTTCAAGACTCTCAACAAGGTTGCAAGGAAGGGTCTAGTCAGAGGTCTACCAAATGAGGTGTTTGCATCTGAGCAGAAGTGCGATGCCTGTCAGAAAGGGAAGCAGACTAAAGCCTCATTCAAAGATGTGCAGAGTACTTCAACAACGAAAGCACTCCAGCTGCTTCATATGGATTTGTTTGGACCTGTCTCACCTCTTAGTTTCAGTGGAAGGAAGTACACACTGGTGATTGTTGATGACTATACAAGATTCACTTGGGTAGTGTTCTTGTTCAAGAAGAATGAGACTATGGTCAAGATGCTGGAGTTGTTCAAGAGGATTCAGAAGGAGCTGGACCTCAGCATAGTCAGAATCAGAAGTGATAAAGGTACTGAGTTTCTTAACTCTGTTGTTTCTGACTATTGCAGGGATAATGGTATTCAGCATGAGACATCAGCTGCCAGAACACCTCAGCAAAATGGGTTAGCTGAATATCAGACTCCTCAAAGATTTTGGGTAGAAGCCATCAACACTGCCTGCTTCATCCAAAATAGGTGTCTACCAGTCAAGAGACATGGGAAGACTCCTTACGAAATGTACAAAGGTAAAACTCCTAACCTTTCCTCTGTCCATACTTTTGGGTGCAGGTGTTTCATCCATGACAATGGAAAGACTAAGTTAAAGACTTTTGATGCTAAGATTGCTGAAGGAATATTCTTAGGATATTTTGGAAGTAGCAAAGCCTATAGAGTCTTTAATAAAGTCTCTCTCTGTGTGGAGGAGACACCCCATGTTGTATTTGATGAATCTTTTCATGAGTACAGCATGGAGAAGCTAGCAGAAGAGGTGGATCAGCTGAATTTGTCAGATAAGCCAGATCTGATTAAGGTAGTAGTACCTAGGATAGAATCAGACTCAGATTCAGATGATGACCCTAAATCAGCTGATAAATCCTCATCAGCACCAGATGATGGTACTTCGACTCCTGACACTAACCAAGGGGGAATTTCAGTCAAGACCCAAGAGGAGCAGACTATGGCACCTCAAACGGGCAAGAAGACATTGTCTGATTTTCCAGCTGAATAGATTCTAGGAGATCCAAGTGTAGGTGTTCAGACCAGAAGAAAGCTAAACTTGGGTGCTCAATTCAGCTGTTATGTGTATCTGATAGAACCCAAGAATATCCATGAAGCTCTTGAAGACCCAAACTGGATTGTAGCTATGCAAGAGGAGCTAAATCAGTTTTCGAGACAAGAAGTTTGAACTCTAGTGGAGAGGCCCAAACATTAGAAGGTCATAGGCACTAAGTGGGTATTTAATAACAAAAAGGATGAAAATGATGTAGTGGTAAGAAACAAGGCAAGGCTAGTAGCTCAGGGGTATTCACAGTCAGAGGGGATTGACTATGATGAGACATTTGCTCCTGTGGCAAGACTAGAAGCCATTAGATTGTTTCTAGCCTACGCTGTTTTCAAAGGGTTCAAGGTATATCAGATGGATGTCAAGTCAGCGTTTCTGAACGGAATCCTGGCAGAAGAGGTTTATGTGGAACAGCCACCAGGATTTGAGATTGGGAACAAGGTTTATAGGTTGCAGAAAGCTTTATATGGACTAAAGCAGGCACCTAGAGCTTGGTATGATACTCTATCACAGTTCCTACTGGATAGTGGATTCAGTAAAGGAAAGATAGACAAAATCTTGTTCAGGAAGGAAGACGGAGATGATATCCTCTTAGTGCAGATCTATGTGGATGATATCATCTTTGGCTCCCCCAACAAGCTGATATGTGATGAGTTCAGCAAGCTGATGACCAGCAAGTTTGAAATGTCTATGATGGGGGAGATGACTTATTTCCTTGGACTGCAGGTGAAGCAGATGTCCAATGGAACTTTCATTAGCCAAGCTAAGTATGCCAAGAATTTGATTGAAAAGTTTGGAATCAGTAGCAGCAGAGAAGCTAAGATTCCAATGATGGCAAACTTTAGCATGGATCCAGATGAGGCTGGTGAGAAAGTAGATCAGACACAATATAGGGGACTTATTGGTTCTGTGCTGTATCTCACTGCCAGCAGACCTGATATCAGCTTTGCAGTTGGGGTGTGTGCAAGGTTTCAGGCAAATCCTAAGAAATCTCATCTGGAAGCAGCAAAGAAGATTGTAAAGTATTTGAAGGGTACTTACAATCTAGGCCTCTGGTACCCAGCTGATGACAACTTTCAGCTGAGTGGGTACTCAGACTCTGACTATGGAGGGTGCAAGATTGATAGGAAATCAACCTCTGGCACATGTCAGTTTCTGGGAAGTAAGCTGATATCTTGGTTCTCCAAGAAGCAGACTTCAGTAGCTACTTCTACAACAGAGGCAGAGTACATGGCTGCTGGTAGTTGCTGTTCTCAGCTGCTCTGGATCAGACAACAGCTGAGGGACTACCATGTGATCACAGAAGAGATACCTATCTTCTGTGATAGCACAAGTGCAATAGCCATTACTCAGAATCCTGTTCTCCATACTAGATGCAAGCATGTGGACATAAGATATCATTTTCTTCGGGATCATGCTGAGAAGGGAGATATCAGGATGGAGAACATTCATACGGAGAAGCAGAGAGCAGATGTGCTTACCAAACCCTTACCAGAGATAAGATTCAGAGATTTAGTAGCAGAGTTAGGAATGATAGATGGAGGAGCAATTCTTTAGAAAGAACGTTTTTGGGCAAACAGGTAGTCAGCTGGTACCCAGCTGAGGACTATTCTGCTGAAGTAATCGGCTGATCCTCACATCAGTTGATCTGGTATGTCTACTTATTCTTTCCTTTCTTTTCTCTATCTTGTTATGTCTAACTTGATACAGGGATAAGTTATGAGAGTCAGACAAGGCTACTTTGCTTCAGCTGGTCCATATCAGATGATATCAAAGATCCAGATGAGCAGAAAAGATTTTTATGAGGATCGCTCTTATCAGCTGACTTTGCCACGTCAACTTTCCGATAGGTATTTCTATGATCTTTATGTCGGTTTTAAAATCTTATTTTATTTATCAAATCTTTTAAAAAATTTAATAAATCCCTAATTTCTAAAATTATTTTAGAAAATTGGCAATCAAATCTTTTCTTTTACGAAAATTCGGGGATTTATTACCTTTTTCAAAATAAGGTGTCAGTTGTAATTAATTTAACACCGCCTAAATCTTCTCAAAAAGTGCTTTCATCATTACCTTTTTAAAAAGGCGAATCCTTTTAGGCGGTCAAAACCTTTCGAAATCCTGACACCCACGCATCACCTCCAAAATTCTCAAAGGTCATTTATTCTGGACCTTTGATTTGTGTGATGCAAGATACAAATCTACGATCAAAACTGCCCATATCTCTCGATACTTATATATACCCCTTAACCTCTTTCTGAAAACTTTTGTTCCTAAATCTTTCTGCCCGAAGTATTCCTGCATACTATTCTCTCTGCACTCAAACTCTGTTTTGAAGGTATGGCATCTAAGGCAATGCAAAAACTTTTCAAGGAAAAGATGTACGCAGAGATGTGTGTCGATTTCGACACAACTAGGGTTCCTGAAATCAGAGAAATCCTAAACCTTCTCCAACTTCAAAATCTCCGAACCTTCATCTCCATGACCCCCCCTGACCATAAAACCCTAAATTTCTATGCCTTCCAATTCCTTCTTAGGTCCCAGTTCAGCACAGACTCCATTGGCTCCTTGGTTGATGAAGTAGCTGTTGTTATCTCCAAGGATGCTGTCGCTGATATCTTTGGCCTATCCTCAACTGGTGTCCAACCTCACAAATATAAAGAAGCCGACTACCTGGAAACTTTTAAGTTAATGGCCAGGAAGACTCATAGGGACACCACCACGAATCTGAAGAAATCCATGCTGAGAAGGCTGTTCAGGTTCCTGATGGATGTGGTGACCAAGGTTATCTTGGCGGAACTGGGGAGTTTGGACGCCATTACCAAACTCCGCCTGAGTGTGGCGCGTACTATTCTTGATGGGGTGCAAGCAGACTGGGTAAGTCTGCTATGGTTCCGCCTGGAACAGGAGTCCAAGAGGTGTACGGTGAAGGAAGTGGGTGGACAACAGGTTTATGGCTTCAAATCCAAGTGCTCCATGGCACCAAGATAACTATCATCCTGGATCATCTGCTGCCCCAGCATTAGTGGGATGAAGAATGGGTTGTTGAGTACAACCACACCAAGTTCTTGAGGGGAAGTAACTTGGACGTTATTGGGCCAGCAGATTCAGACTCCTTAGCTGATCCTGTTGCTGCTGCCCCTGGTCCTTCTGCTGGTCATAAGAAGAAGCAGAAGAGGAAGGCTTCAAAGCCTGCTGGAGGGGATAAAAAGAAGAAATCTAAGAAGGAAACCACTCCAGTTCAAAGGAATCTTTCTTTTGATTCAGATGAAGAGGATGATATTGCTGTGTTAAGCAGTCTGAAGAAGAAATCTTCAGCAGAGAGGGCCACTTTGCTGGTTGACGAGTCTTCTGATGAAGAAGAAGAGCAAGCTGTGGAAGAATCTGCTGAGAAGGCTGAATCAGATGAGAATTCTGGATCTGACTCTGATGGAGAGGAAGAGGAGTCCGAGGAGAGGGAATCAGCTGAGCCCTCAGTTGCTGAGACTGAAGTGCTACATTCCTCTGGAGATGCTCCATCAGCAGAGACACCTTTAGCTGCCTCACCTATCAGGTCAGCTTCACCTTCTTCTCTCTCTGATCCTTCCCTACAGTCCACCCAGCTGATCCCACACCTTCACAAATCCCAATCGGCAATGAACCAGAGGAGATAGCTACCTCTGGTGAGCCTTCAGCTATCCCCAAACCCTCTCACCCTAAACCTATCTACCTTGATGACCCCAACTCCCCCTCAGAAATGGCCAAACAAGCACGCCTATCTCACCATCGTTCAAAAGGGCCTCTTGAACGAGGGATGATTATTTCTGCCCTTGCCCACCTTTCCCTCTACATTCCCGAACTCAACCCTTATCCAGCCTACCAGGACATCCTTGCTGATGGGCTTGCCTGGGCGCAAGCAACAGAAGGGCCAGTCACATTCTTTCTGGCCCTAATACAGGAGATGGGAGAGGCAGCATTTACTGAATGGGAGGAAATTTTGATGGAGGCCCTGGAGGTTAAGGCTCCATCTCAGCTGACGACCCCTGAAGGGCTGAGGAAGGTGGCTCGAGCTCTGTTGCTCAAGGATGGGGTGGCACTGGATTGCCCTGAAACAGCAGAAACTGAATTTATTCCTCCAGCAGCAAGCTTTGAGATCTCCCCTGCTGATCAGGTAACTCCTGCACTTTTGGATCAATTGAAAGGATATTTTGACTACCACATCAGGGAGGTCAAAGCTACTCTTCTTGCTGCCAAGTCTGCTGCCCCCTCTATGATTGAAACTCATGTTCATCAAGTCCTGCTGGACCATCGTAACAAGCTGAAGGAAGCTATGGAGGACAGCTTGTATGCCACCCGGATTGAATTCTTCAATACTCTCCAGAACTTCAAGGCAACTGCCAGGGCTTTCAATGATGATGCATCTGCTTCTCTTACTGCTGAGTCTGAGAGATTCGGATTGGTCTCCGAAAGGTTGGAAGGACAAATTGATGATATCAAAAAGGGGGAAGAGAAGAACTCAACTGCTATTACTGCCTTGCTAGCTGAGATGGCCTCTCTGAGAGCTCTTCTGGTGGATAATTAAGGGGTTCTATCTGCTAGGATAGAAAATGTTGAAGATTACATCAACACCAGAAAGATGGCCGCTCAGAAGACTCAAGAGCTGAGAGATCAGAAATTGGCCGAGGCATTGCAGAAGCAAGAAGTTGTTGCTGAAGAAAAGGAGAAGAAGAAAAGAATCATTAATGCCGAATTAGATGAGAAGCTGGCTAAGGAGTTGCAGCTAGCTGAGAAAGAAACCCCTGAGGAGAGGAGGAAGAGGCAGGAGAGAGAGATGAATGATGAGCTTGAGAGGAGATATCAGAGGAAGCTGAAGAAGAAGGGGAAGGCAGTCGCTCAAGGCAGCAGGACTAGGAGTAGAAAGTTCATCAGAGATCCAAATGAGCCTCTAGTTGATGGACCAATTGATATGTTCTACAATCAATTGTCTGATGAGTTGGTGGATCTCTGGAAAACTATTAAAGCCAAAACCATTATCCACTTCTATGTCCTCAGAGGAAAAGATACCAGAGGAGAAAGAGAGAAAAATGCTGAGTTCAGAGACTGGTTGAAGGAGACTTTTCCCAAGTTCTTCAGAGCTATCACAGAAGAGATGCTTAAGGTAGAGGTTCAACCAGAGTTGCCAGAGATTGAGTATCTTCCAACCCCAAATGATGAGAGTGGGAAGATAGATTGGGTGGAAATTAGGAAGCATTGGCTGCAGATCACTCAACTCTTTCATCAACTTTCTGACAACTCCCTGCCAGCTCTGAAGGAGATAGAGAAGAGATTCCTGGACTGGTTGCAAGTTCCTCTCAGCAGCAGAAGACCTCTCCTCATGTAATAGTCCAGCTGAGTCAGCTGATGATTAGGTATTTTTATTTCTGATTGTTCTTTCTCTTTTGATTATTAATAAAGCTTTATGATTCCAGACAACTACTTGTTGTCAGCTGCATTTTGATTCTGTCTAAAAGATCTTACTTAAAGATCTTCTTTCTGTCCTATGTTGATCTTGATTGTAATTGAATATGTTTATCTGTTGAGATCAGCTGAGTTGGTTTTGATATCATCAAAAAGGGGGAACTTGTTAGGATTTCTGTGTTAGATGTTTTGATGATATAATAAACCAATCAGCTTGTAATAGGACCAGCTGAACATGTTAGTCAGCTGATGAGTAGTTAGCATTAGATAATGTTGGTCCCGAAACGAGTTAAATCAGTGTATGGGGGGGGGAATACACTGATGTCAGATTTTTCTGAAAGACTCAGAAAAATGCTCTAACGCACTCAGTCAGGATTCCCTGAAGTACTCAGTATGCTGAATGTCCACAGGGGCAGCAGGGACGGTTCAGTAACGAGTCAGATAAACTGAGTGTGAGTAAAGTGCTCGGAGGCTCAGTAGAGATAACAAACCTACTGACTGCTCGGAAGCGAGTCAGTTGGACTACTATCTTAGTGAGTCAGAGTACGTGCAGAAAGTGAGCCCTTAGATTCTACTCGTTTTAGTTTCTGAAAACATTTTCTCTGAGTTGCTTAGTAAATTGGTGGTTAAGGCTGAGTGCACAGTATTCAGATTCAGGATGATTGATTCAGTCCTGAAGTTAAAACCAATGTAGTATGTTCAGTTTAATATGATGACATTTATGATCCTGAACAAAACAGTAAATCAGCACACAGGGGACTTTTTAACGTGGTTCGGAGATAACCAACTCCTACGTCCACGACCTGATTTAACAGGAAGCTATCCTCAAAACCCTGAGGATAGGTACTTGGGTTTTACGTGCCAAGGGACACGAGTAGCCAACTTCCTCTCTTAGGAACTGACCCCTGGGCGTTTTACAAGTCCCAGTCCTTCTAACCCACCTATCTCACACTTTGAGAGGTTTGGTGTTCTGGTTTCCAACTAAGATAGCTCTAGCAATACAAATCAGTGCTAAATAATAGAGCTATCGATCTAAGCAAATACAGAGTGAATCCTACTACAACACTAGGGAAATTTAATTGCAGAGTGTTGTTTATGATATGCTTTGAGTTCTTGGATTCTTGAGAGTTTTCTCTTGGAAATTTCCCGTTAACCTTGAATGGGTGCAAGGTTCTCCATATTTATAGGCGAGATTCAAAATAGATCCGTTGGAGGAGATCAAATCAAATCTCTCCTATTTTAGGTAGATTGCAGGCTAGAAATACTGTTCGACCTACCCGCCACGCTTATTCTGGCAAGTTATCACATCACCTGCAACCTTTTGAGACGCATTAAATGCTGCGCAGACTCCGTGCATACGTGTCGAAAGATCATTGGCTCTCCGCTATAACGGCTAGTTGACCTTCAGACATTTATCCTTCCTCGTACATTCAATGCTCTGAGTCTCTTGTTAATAACTCAGTCTGAACGTGTGTCTTAATGGAGTCTTACTGACATTCTTTTTGTCTCTTGTCCCATAGCATAAATAACCATTTTGCTTTGGACTGACATGATTCAGGTGATCTGAACCACAGCCTGAGTAAGGTCTTATGTGCATTCAGCACAGCCTGATAGGTTATTCAGCTCAGTATGTGTTACCTTTTTGCTTCGGACTTACAGGATTCAGGTGAACTGAACCAAGGCCTAAGTCAGGTCCTATGTGCATTCAGCACAGCCTGATAGGTAACACTTTACTCTTCACTGACTGAGTTCTGTCCTGAACATGCTTAGTGTATTCAGTAGAAACATCAGACAATTGTACTTCAGGATTGACTTCAGGATGAATCAGCAGGCTTCGATCTTCAGCTTCAGAACAGACAATCTTCAGCGAGACTGACTGACTCCTTCAGAATGGTTTACGCTTCAGACTTCAGCAAATTGGGTCGACTCCAATATTCTTCAGTCTTCAGCATGGTCCTTCTGTACTGAATCTCTAACCTAACTATCCTGAACTATTTTATCCTGAACACTATACTTAGGTAAATTCATCAGGGGTTTTGGGATCTAATCAAAATACTCAGATTGTCCCAACAATTTCCCCCTTTTTGATGATGCCAAAACCCTTAAGCAAATTCCTATTCATCTATACAATCAACTGACTTAGTCAGTGAAAATAACTCAGTACCACCTGACGAACTTGGTACTTAGTCTATAAGATGAAAACAAGGAATGGGTAAGTACAGTTCTTGATAAGAATTCAGAAAAGTAAATTCAGGAGTCAACAAGAAGTTGTACTCAGGAAAAATAAATAACTTCATTGATTGATAAGAAAATACAAGTATCCTGAAGCTATTACAAAATTCCTGAACAACTAACTCCTGATCTAATCTTCATCCTTATTCCAAGCAGTCAGTGGAATCTCGTACATCTCCAGTACTCGATTCAGGACCTGCTTCATCCTGTTCCGATCAGCAACGGCCCCGGCAGCTCGTCCTACTCTGACGACTTCTTCAGAAATTGCTTTCCGGTCCAGCTGCTTAGAATTCCTAAAGAGTGGAGGAGGATACTTAATGAATTCCGGAGGAGCGATCTCAACACCTTCAGTGTCAGCATGTCTGATGATTTCAGCCCATAGATCAGGATGCTCCTGTGCCATCCAGTGATGGAGTATGACGTCTTTTTCTTCAGTCTGATCGTCCCATAACCCCACCACATAGAATGGGTATGCCCACTTATTCCGGATCGGAATCCAAACCTCCAGCATCTCAATCGGAATGAAGTCTTCAACAAACTTCGATGGAGGATGACTTTGATCTGTACTGACCACCATCTTCCTCTGAGTCTTTATCCGAGATCCAGATGATACAGATTTCTTCTTCTGGACCTGAGAAGTCAGATACTCATTAGATTCTTTTAGGCGCTGGATCTGACTGAGCATCGAAATTTCTTTCATTTTTGCTATCTTTTCAGCATCAGTCATCACCAATTTCTTCTGAGTGGTCAGCCCAGATGACATTATTTGTTCCTCCATCTCCTTATATAATGGCTCGAGAGCCGGATCTTCAGAGGATCTCAACTTCTTCGGATCTGAGCCTTCAGCAGTTTCGATGGCGGCTACGGATCTAGTCCTCTTTCTATCCGCAGCCTTCAGTTCAAGGGGAAAGTTCTTCTTCTTAGCTTTGCCAGTAGTGGCAATTTGCTTCTTCCCTTCTTCCCCCTTTTTGGCATCATCATCATTAATACGTTTAACAACCTCATCCACTGACTCCGCCAAAAGATTGAACTGACTATCCATCTCAGTCTGCTTCACCTGCAATTTCCCAATCTGCCCTACCATTCCTCTCAGGCCGATACTGAGCTGATCAATGGCTAAATTGTGTGCAGCCTTCAGTCGACCCTCGAAGTTTTCCATCCTTGAGTCTAGGGCAGATGCAATTTTCTCCTTCTCCTGAGCAGACAACTCCCTCAGCAGGTCCTCCTTCAGTTCAGTTCTTAACTTGACCAACTTCTCATCAACCAGTTGATCAACCTTTTCAGATAATTGTTGATCCAGAAAGTTGGCAAGTTTAGTCTCCTGCTGAGTCTGCACATCTGAAACCATCTGATTGCAGTTCTGAATGGCATCCTTGGTTTGCTCGGAAATGACAGTGAGCTCTACATTGATTTCAGACCGAGCTTCCCCAAAGAGATCAATTGCTACATGCATATCAGAGGCCATATCAATCAGGTCTTTATCCAGCCTTTTCATCTTCTTATTCAGAGTTTTAGAATTTGAATCAACCCTACTTGCCTGTCGCTCAATGAGAATTACCCTTCTGTGCATATTCGAAAGAGCTCGTGAGGAATTTTCAGTGAACATAGCCGCTGGGGTGATCCAGTTTCCTCTAACTCGGATAAGACCTGATCGACCCTCTCCTGAAGCCTCCGCTGCCCCGGGTCCAAGGGGTGCATCATCGGCCGGTGCACTGACTCCCTCAGTGCCACCTTGCTGATCGTCATCAGCAATCACCACCACCTCCATTTCAGCTTCCTTCTCCTTTCCCTTCTCTTCAGCTAACTGAGTCTCGGGCTCAGGATATGTTCTGCGGACTGTTCTCATAAAATCCACCATTTTGATCAGATGATGTAGAGAGTTAACACCAAAATGATCAAAGAGGGCGGCTTCTAAATCTGCAATGTAGTCCCATCCTCTGGACTCTCCTAGCTGGCTGAGCTCTGACTAAGTAGCATTTCTGATCATGGCAAAAGTGCGGAGTTGCACAACTGCCTCCTTCTGAGCCTCAGTAAGATCAGGGAATCTCCTTTCCACCATCTCAGCAGCCTCTCCCCTTGCAACTATTTCAAAATCTGATAGACTGTTCACATCGGGCGCAGGGAAAGGCCATGGTGCTTCATGCTGAACTGATTCAGCAGCCTCTTGCCCAACTCCTCCTTCCTAAGCAGGCTCTTCCTGACCCAAACTCTGATAGGTTTCAGCAATAGTAAGGATCAGCTGGTTGGGATCAGGAGATGCAATCGGAGCAACTTCAGGAACAGCCTGCGCCTGAGCTGGTTCCTTCTCAACAGCTTCAGCAGAATCCTGCGCCTGAGCTGATTCGTTCTCAACAGATTCAGCAGCTTGTACCTCCATAAGCTTCTTCTTTCGCCCAGCTGACCCAGAGTAGAGAAATTTCAGCTTTTGTTGCTTGGGTCTGGAAGGCTTAGATTTATCCTCCGCTGGCTTTGCTGTATCAGATTCTGAAGACTTGCCTGCCTGAGCCTGGACTTTCCCAGTCATGCTCGCCTGGGCCTTCTTCTTCTGAGTCAGAGGCCTTCTCCTTGTGCCAGCATCATCGGAATAAGCTCTGAAGAGATGAATTTTCACTGGGATCTCGAGTGATTGGGCCTGATCCACATCACCGAGATCCAGAGTCTCCAAGAGCATAGAGATCTTGGTGCCAAAATGCATCTTGGCCTCAAAAGTCGCCTGCCCCTCTGGCGAGTACTTGATTTTGCTGGTCTCAGCCACCAGCATTTGGAGGAAGTAACCCTCCCAGTCAAAATTGTGCAGAGGGGCGTCAGAAATAGCCATCATTGTGAACAGCTTCGGCCTGGAGATCTGCTCCAATCCTCCAGCATTTCCCATCACTCCCTGACTCGTCAGGTCGAAGAAGTGACGGTTTTCAGTCCTCAAGACTGATTTATTCAGGCCGGACTTCAGCACGACATCTCCATCACACAGGGACTGGAGAAAATCCTTCTCATTCCCAAACCCATACTCCACTGGGCTTCGTCCTTTGTTGGGAAGATTGAAAACCTCCTTAATCTTCTCCCGAATGTTGAAGATGACCCACCTCCTGACCATCTCCTCCTCACCACCCTTTCCCTTCTCACAGGTGGTCAAGGGAATGCAAGTTTCCCACTCCTGGGAGTCCTTGTTCTGCGCCATCTTCAGGTAGAAGGCAGCAATGAGTCTGGGGTGGAGCCTCTGTGGCTTTGCAGTGATGAACTGCAGAAGACCTGCATTATTAAAAAGGTCTCGCACAGGCATAATATCGGGATTATTAGAAGAAAAATCTCCATAAGGCTCGTAGTGTATTTCGTTCCTTAAGTGGAAAAGGTTTCCAAAAAAGGTATCTGCAGAGGGTGAAGCCATGGAAGATTTTAAGAGATTTGAAGAGAATCGGTTTTTAGAGAAGATAAGTTAAGAAAATATTGGGTGCATAAAAGTTTTAACAACACGATCTTCTCTTATTTATAGAAAGAAAAATTCGGTTTTAATCGGACGGTTTAGAAAATAGTGACCTATGGAATTCAATGGACAAGATTGAGCAGTAAAAAGCATTTGCCTTTTCGGTTCTTCAAAGGTAATTGGTCAAAATTTTATTGATAACTGTTCCCGCCCACAGTGCATTAAATGCGCATTAGAGCATGTCCGTATTTAATTCAAACAAATTGAGTTAAATAATAACTGAATATTAAAACGAACGGCTGGGATCATTTGGCAAATTAAATTGATTTGACAATACAGCACAGTAAAAAGGATAATGCACGCAATATCAGATGACATAGATAAAAATCAGGAAACATACCAGTCAGTCAGATTTGTATTCTGACTGATACCACTTATTGCCCTATCAGGGTGACAAGCCCTGAGTTCAGTGTCCTGAATCTTAGTCAGTTTATACTGATCATCCATTTTATACTGAATGTTCCCCCTACAACCATTCACATTCTCTCTGAGTTCCCTTCATCCTGAGTCCATATGAGTTATTCCCCCTGACCTTGTGCATTCTTATCAGAGATTCAAACTGAATCACCTAAGCCTGGGTCAAGGAGTCCTAACTCTACTGATAACTCAACAAACCTGGTTTCAGGCAAAGCCTTAGTCAGGATGTCAGCTCTCTGTTTTTCAGTAGGGACTCTCTCCATCCTGATGTCCTTCTTCTCCACATGATCTCTGATAAAGTGATGCCTGATGTCTACATGCTTACACCTTGTATGTAAGACTGGGTTTTGGGATATGGCTATGGCACTATTATTGTCACAATAAATTGGGACTTCAGTGGCCTCAACTTGGTAGTCTCTCAGTTGTTGTTTCAGCCAAAGAATCTGAGAGCAACAACTGTCTGCCGCCATATACTCAGCCTCAGTAGTAGACGTTGCCACACTGGTTTACTTCTTAGAAAACCAAGACATCAGTTTACTCCCTAGAAACTGACATGTGCCTGTAGTTGATTTTCTATCAAGTCTACAGCCTCCATAATCAGCGTCTGAATAGCCAGTCAGTTCTAGGTTGTCATCAGAGGGATACCAAAGTCCTAAGTTGACTGTACCTCTTAGGTATTTCAGAATCTTTTTGGCACTCTCTAGATGACTCTTCTTTGGATCAGACTGATACCTTGCACAAACTCCAACTGCATAAGTGATGTCAGGACGACTAGCAGTCAGATATAATAAAGATCCTATCAGTGCCCTATATTCAGTCTGATTTACTGAGGCTCCTTCTTTGTCAGGATCCAGCTTCTCATTTGTGTTCATGGGAATACGTGAGACTCTGCTGGACTGAACTCCAAATTTCTGAATCAAGTCCCTCGCATACTTGGACTGATTAATGAAAATTCCAGAGTCAGTTTGCCTGACTTGGAGACCCAGAAAGAAATTCATTTCTCCCATCATTGACATCTCAAATTTCCCAGTCATCAGCTTGGAAATTTTTTCACAAATCTTCAGATTAGGAGATCCAAATATTATGTCATCCACATAAATCTGAACCAAGAGAATGTCTTCCCCTTCGGTGATCCGGAAGAGGGTCCTGTCCACTGTTCCTTTCACGAACCCGTGGTCTATCAGGAATTGGGATAATGTATCATACCAAGCTCTCGGAGCTTGCTTCAGGCCATAAAGGGCTTTCTTCAGGTGGTATACTTTATTACCGACTTCGAATCCAGGAGGTTGCTCAACATATACCTCTTCATTCAGTACACCATTCAGAAAAGCACTCTTTACGTCCATCTGATACACTTTGAATTTCTTGAATGTTGCATAAGCCAGAAACAACCTGATTGCTTCTAATCTTGCGACTGGAGCAAAGGTCTCATCATAGTCGATACCTTCGGCTTGACAGTAACCTTTTGCTACAAGCCTGGCCTTATTTCTGACAACAACATTCTTCTCATCCCTCTTGTTCTTGAAAACCCATTTGGTGCCAATAACATGTTGACGCCTAGGTCTATCCACTAACTCCCAAACCTGATTCCGCTCAAACTGATTGAGCTCATCCTGCATGGCTAAGATCCAGTTGGGATCAGCTAGAGCTTCTTCTATGCTTGTAGGTTCCTGATCACTCAGGAAGCAACAAAACATAGCGCTTTCACCAAAGGACAACCTCGTCCTGACCCCCTCATTGATATCTCCAATGATATCAGCCAATGAGTGATCATCTAGCCATCGCCTCCTGCTGACTGGAGCACTGGGAGCTACTGATGTTCCATTGCCTGATCCTGAAACATTAGTCTCAATAATAATAGGCAAAGAAGCGGAACGAGCAAGAACAGGGGATACTGAGTCATTTCCTGAGGGTTGACCAATATCAGAGAAATTGTTTCCCCCTACAGTGTTGGACTAAGTAACTGTCTCAGGTGCAGAAGCATCATCACCGACAGTACGTACCTCAGGTTGAGTCTGTCCCTCCGTCTGAGACTCAACATTTTCCGAGGCAGGGGCTTGCTGAGGGTTGGCCTGAAGTCCATCCTGATCTTCATCATCATCATCCCATCCCTTGGGAGCACTGACAAGTTTGATCTTGAATTCAGGATTCTTCAGACTCAGCCTTGTTACCCTTTTGGTAATTCCCTCAGTATCAGGACTTGGAACCTGTTTCCTATGCACTGAT
>JAPKLY010002539.1:0-24038 GCA_026898435.1 Prunella vulgaris | reverse complement strand
TGTTAAATCAAATTTATTATTGAGAATTTAGATTAATTCGATTCCTTAAATAATAAATTAAATTGGACATCCAAAGTCCAATCAATCAAATTGGGCCTCTAAAGCTCAATAAATTAAATTGGACCTCAAAAGGCCTAATAAATCAAATTGGACCTCTAAAGTCCAACAAAATAAAATTGGGCCTCTAAAGCCCAATAAAATAAATCGGACCTCTAAAGCCCGATAAATCAAATTGGATCCTTAAAGTCCAATAAATTAAATTGGGTTTCAAAAGGCCTAATAAATTAAATTGTCCCTTAAAAGCCCAACAAATTAAGATAAGCCCAGCATAATAAATCAAATCTTAGGAGCCTAACAAATCTTTCAAGATATCCTCAAGATTTATCAAATCTGGCATATTTTGGGAATATTCCCCAAATCAAATCTTCCAGCTCATCAAATCTGGCATGCAAATCTAGAATTCTACACCTATAAATAGGGTCACATTCTAGTCATTTGACACTTACACACAAAGAAAAATCAGAGAGCAAGTCTAAGAACAAAGTCCGATAAGCCCGCAAATCAAAGATCTTTAAAGATCAAAGTTCCGAAAAGTCTCATTTGATCCGAAATAAGGCTCGACGCCCTCGGATAAACGTTATAAGTCCAAAATTTAAAGATATTTCAAGATCAAAGTCCCGCAAGCTTCCGAAAAATCAGCGAAGTCTCAAAGTCAAGATTCAAGAGAAGAATCAGAGGAGAAGTTAGAGATTGTAGAATCCCAAAAATTTCGGTAGATCCGAAATAAATCAAGCTGTAAATTCATTTTTATGTTATTAATAATAAATTTTAATTTCGTAAAAATTTGTTGTTACAAAATAGTTCTTGCTATTACACTCATTTTGCTTCATTTTGATTTTGTATAAAAAATCTATGATTAAATAGATAAATCCATCACGAAATATCAAATAATTCATAAAAATAAAAAATATGATAATCTAAAAACTATTTTGAATACAGAAATTTAATATTTTTTATTTAAAAAAAAACTAAACTAAATATTTTTTACTAAAATAAATACGTAAAAACAATAAAACATATAAACCATGAACAAATGTAAATATGGATTGTAAACATTAAATTTGGATTAAAAAATATATATCATGAGTCAACATTATAATTAACTTGACTAATTTATTAGGAGGTAGATATTGTGCTTAATAAAATTAAAATATTAATATTCTATATTTATGTGATTAAAAAATTACATACTTATAACTGTAGCGTCTTAAATGCTTAAAATTAAAAAAAAATCTATAATCATATTATTAAGGCTTAATTGCATATTAAATCACGACTTTTTGAAAATTTGCAGTTTAATATAAATTTTTAGATATTGGCAAAACAAATCACCACCTTTACATTTTTCTGCAATTCAAACTTCGTGCAGTTTGCCCCTTGCCCGAATGTTGATGTGTACTAATAATTACATAATTATTATCCTAGTAAGCATCCACATCATTAAATACTAATAAATATAATGAAGTTTTTAAAAATACATAATTAATTAAATAAATACTATAAAAACTTCTAAACAAATATTCATTTTAATTTTGAAATGAAAATATTTTATTATATTTTAAACCTAAAAATAATTTTAAAAAATATAAATTAATTAATAAAATTAAAACATAAAATATGAAAATAAATTCAAAATTATACATATTCTCTCTTAAAAAATAAAATATAGTAAACTATACTAAAAAAATTAATAAATTTTAAATTTATATAATATATATTTATATGCATTATTCTTATATTTTTTAAAATATAAAAAATATATATTTCTTAAAATTGTAAAATCTCTGACAAAATTCATGATTCAAAATTACATGACTATTACTTTCTCCGTCTCGAAATAGTGTTCACACTTTTTCAATTTTTTTTGCAATTTAAACTTCGGGCAACTTGTCTTTCGCATGAAAGATGATGTGGACAAATAAATTCACAATCATCATCCCAATAAGCATCCACATCATTAAATATATAAAAATATAAATGAAATTATTAATATTATAATATAACAATAAAAAAATACATATAATTTTAAAAAAAATTAGTCATATTTTTTAAAATTTAAAAGTTTAAAATTATTTCTAAAATAAATTAAAAGTTATACTAATTTTTAAAAATTCACACATATTTTTTAATTTAAATAAAGAAGTAGATTATATATATATTAACAATATAAAAATAAAAGTATTTTTAAATAATAAATGAAATATTTTAAAAAATTAAAATAAAATATTTAAAATACAATAAAATATTTAAATCTATCTACAAAAAATGTACACATATATAATCTTAAATTTTTTAATATATTTTAAATTATACACACTTTTTCGTCGAATAATTTTTGCACTCTTTCAAAAAAAAAAATCTGAGAAATTTAAAGAAGTTTGAAATCTATCCCTAAATATTCTTCACATTTTTTTTAATTTCTCCTCACAAATTAAAAAAAGTGTGAGCACTATTTCGAGACGGAGAAAGTAATAGTTATGTAATTTTGAATCATGAATTTTGTAAGAGATTTTACAATTTTATATTTTAAAAAATATAAGAATAATGTATATGAATATATATTTATATAAATTTCAAATTTATTAACTTTTTTTGTATAATTTACTATATTTTTATTTTTTTTAGAGAGAATATGTATAATTTTGAATTTATTTTCATATTTTATGTTTTAATTTTATTAATTAATTTATAATTTTTAAAATTATTTTTAGGTTTAAAATATAATAAAATATTTTCATTTCAAAATTAAAATGAATATTTATTTAGAAATTTTTATAGTATTTAATTAATTAATTATGTATTTTTAAAAAAACTTTATTATATTTATTAGTATTTAATTATGTGGATGCTTACTAGGATAATAATTATGTAATTATTTGTACACATAAACATTCGGGGAAGGGGGCAAACTGCTCGAAGTTTGAATTGCAAGAAAAAGTAAAGGTAGTGATTTATTTTGCCAATATCTAAAAGTTTAGATTAAACTGCAAATTTCCAATAAGTGTGTTGGGTGACTTTAGTAATTGGAAGTTTATGTGGCTAATTAATCTATGCAAATCACTCAAGCAATAATTCAAAATGTAATCTGTAGTTGTAATAGTAATTTAAGAGAGGAATTATAGTGAGAGAAATATTTGAGAGTTGTTCCTTGTATTAGAGAAATCAGATCCTTACAAATGAGGTGTTTTCACCTATTTATACTCTCTTATTTGTGAGGTGGCACATATTTAGGCCACATAGCCTCTGATGGTGACAAGTGTCCTCCACTTGTCACCACCTTAATAACTTGCCCCACTAACTCTAACCCTAACGACCTATGACCTCCATACAGGTTCTATGGACATCTTGTGTCTTCATTCCTGGGAGAGGGGCGAGCAGCCGGGCGAGCAACATGGCGAGCAAGTGGGCGATCACCTTGGGCTCGTCTTCATGGCATAGTACCTAGCCACCCCTGAGCTGGGTGAGCAGGCTGGCGAGCATGGTGGTGAGCAACTCGGTTTTGGCAACATGGGCTTGTTACTTTGCCATATCATGGCTTGGGCACACATGCTAGCGAGCATTCAGGCGAGCAAGCTACATGATGGCCATGTGGGCTCGTTGCCTTTATCAACTTTGGGGATCAGGCGAGCATCCGGGCAAGCAGCTCGGCGAGCAGCTTGACCTTCAGTTTGTTTATACTTTAATCTCTCTTCAATCATGGAGGTTAATTCCATTTATCAACATTTGCCCCTCAGTATATGCTTTGATTTGATTTCTCTTTATCAAAGTATATGCTGTAGTTGATCTACCATACTGGCGAGTAGTTTGGCGAGCAGGTTGGCGAGCAGCATGGTGCTTGATTATGTGCTCGGCCTTTATGCTCGTCCTCTCCTTCGATAACCGAAGTGATGCTCTAAAAAATGAGACATCTCCTCGTGTGCTGTGCCAATCAGTCACACGAAAAGACGCGCCTCTTCAAAAACTTTTTAAATTTCTTGCAATTAGGCCCCTGAAATTTCTTCTTCTTCTCTCTTTTTACCCGAATGTATAAATAGGGTTTTCCACCACTGTTCATCTTCTTCCTTATTCAATCTTTCCTTCTGAAACTTCCGGCGCTCAAGTTTTTTCAAATTTTCCGGCGACCTTTGCTATTCCTATTCCGACGAACGATTTCGGTGTTCTAATCAAGGGTAGTTTCTCACTCTCTTTCTTTTATTCCTTCTTTTGCATTATACATTTTTTCTCTTAATTTCGAATTTCCATTTTTTGTGCTTGTTCATCGGATTTTCCATCGAAATACTCGATTGGAATTTTGGTGGTGACATTTCCAATCGGTAGTTAGCCTCTTCCTAGGATAAACTTCTTTTCTCTTTTTTTCTCGAATCATGTTGTCATCCTCAAGCTGTATTATTTCTCGCCGGAATCCGGGAAAACAACCCATGGGGGAAAGTGGTCCGATCACCGGCCTCTCATCGGTTCATCTGGCGGGCTCTGATCTCGAGGCTGTGGAGATTGACCGGACATTGGAGGAAGGAGGCGAGCAAGTTGGTGAACAGACGGGCGAGTAACCGGGCGAACAGGTAGTCGAGCAGCCTACTGCTCGCCCCGATGGTGATGACCAGGAGGATGTTGAAGTGCTCTCTAGCAGTGATGACAGTGACGATTCTATCACCGAGTGGTTTGAGTCTGTGGACTTCCCACAACCCCAGATGTTAGAGAGGTCTATCCCTGAGGGTATTGTACAAGAATTTGATTGGAGGGCATATTATGAACGATATACCACTGACTTCCCAACTCCTCCCCGACGATATCAAGCCCTGGCTCCTAGAGCTAAAGTAACATAATTCATCTCTCTTCTTAAGATCGTGATTAACATGGAAAATCTCGGGAGTGGGATTTCCCCCATTCACCTTCAGAATGAAATAGAAAGCCAGCAGAAAGCGAATTGAAGAAGGAATAACCTGATTTAACGGGATTCGATACAAATTGCAAACACCCAAGAGAAAAGGGTGCACGGGAAAGCGCAGACCCGCGTGAAGCTGGGAAACCCAAAAGGCTAGAGAAGGGAAAGGAAGATGGTTAGTGATAGGGCATGAATACGTGATCTCAGAAGTCACATACCAGATACTTATTCTTCTTAAAAGAAGAAGTGTCCAGACGATAGATCCTTAAGAATTACTGTGAAACTCTTAAGTCTCACTGACTTATTAACACAATGGTAAGAAAGAATACTCATCTGTTGAGGTAGAAGGTCGTTAAGCTCTGACTGGTGGACTCTTTCCTCTGCCAGAGCACAGAAGAAAGGATGTATTAATAAGAGGCATCTGGATGAAGGGGGAATCTCTCCCTCTTACCTCTAAGATGTGACCTCTGATAAGTTGACTTACTGATAGGCAGAGTGCAGGGAAGAAAAGAAGTTTTTGTCATTGTCATCGAAACCTACGACCTAGGTAGGCATATCTATCCGAATCAGGATGAGAGAATAAATTGGTACTCATCGCCAATGAAAAAGCGCCACGTATGGTACTATTGGCATTAGCTTTTTATGCTGCATTGCTCCACCAACGGAAACGGTTAGCAGTGGTCCCAAAGAGAAGAAAAGGACCAAATTGCCCCTCTCACCCAAGGGGAGGGTATAAATAGTTTTCTCTCTCTATTTTTTATTCATCATCACTCATATTTCATAAAACAATATACTCTTTGATACTGGTTATTGAAAAGTTTCCGAGAAGCTAACTTGAGCGTCGGAGGATCAACGCCGGGATTATTTCCGGCTCGATTTTGTGCAGATCTTGAGGAAGGAAGCCACTGGAAGTCAAAAGGCAGAGGAGAAGACAGAGGATAGACTATCTCTCATCAATTGCACAGGATGACAGGTATTAATCTGAGGAATTTTAGCATCATTTGTTTAAATTGCTGTGATGAGTATTTTTGACTCGATCAGCTAGCGCCGTCTGTGGGAAGGGTTTATGAGTTAGGGCGTGAGTATTGTGTTCTATTTATATCTATAAGCGATATAATATCTTTCAAAAATAAAGACGATCTTGTCTCTGAAGTGGATATTCCATGATGATCTATATCGAAGATGAATAGTAGGATGTATTGATGTCATTTTTTAACCCATATGTGAAATATTTGGTGAAAATTTAAATCCTGGAAAGGGTAATATAAATCATGTATGAATAATTGTTTAGATCCTTCTGTGTTGCTTTTGGAAGGTAAAGGTAACCCTCCTGTGAATAGATTTGTTAATTATTTATATATGCGTGTGAGATCTCAGTGTTTTTTTTTAGGAATGTTAAACTAATGAGATGAAGGATGACAGAAATGGTTGATCATAATCCCCGAGATTTAGGGGCTAAATTTGAAGCTGTAGCTAACACCCCAGCCAGCGCTAATATGCCAACAGTTACCGCTCAGTGTACTCCGGCTGTAGTAGTGGATGAACAACCGAGTAGTGTGAACATGATTACTTTGACAGCAGAGAGTCTTAAAGCTCGGATTCAGTCGGCTGTGGATCAGGGTTTAGGGAATCAAGCAGCAGAAGTCACAGGGCAGAGAGAAGCCCCTGTGTTGAATACTGAAACTCCCCTAGATCAGGGGAGGAGAGAAATTCGGGCCATGGGCGTGTCTGAAACCGGGCTGACAATTGAGCCCCCGATTAAGACCCAAAATGGACCCGAAACTTGGGCCTGGAACGTGCCCAACACATTACCTCATCCAATGGGAGATGTCCCTGAGGATAGGAATGTGCGAACCAGAATTGGCAGGACAGTTGTTGGGGGAAATGCAGTGAGAGAAGATAGTCCAGAAAACAGAGCCAGTGTGGGAGGGAATAAAGACTCCCACCTGGTAGATTATGAAGATGATTCTGAGGAGGTGGTTGAATCTACCGCTGCGACAAAGGCTAATCAAGCCATAGCTTCCCTGAAATGGGAAATGGAAGCCATTAAGAAACAGTGTTAGAAAGTAACGAAAACTGAGGTGAGATTGGGAGGATCCCCTCTCACCAATGAAATCCTTAGAGATCCCTTGCCCCCTGGGTTCAAGGCTCTGAATTATGAATACGATGGAACCACAGATCCCCAGGATCATATGTTAAGGTTTGAAAATGGTGCGCTGTTGCATCAATATTCAGAGGGAGTAAAGTGTCGTGTATTCCTCACTACTCTCACTAAATCCACTCAGAAGTGGTTTAGTCAGTTGTCGGCTGGCTCTGTGAACTCATTTACTGAACTCAGCGATCTATTTTTGCATCAGTTTGCAAGTACTAGAAAAATAGCGAAAACTTCTCTATATCTGCTCAGTTTGAAGCAAAAGCCTCAGGAAAGTCTGAGGTCATTCATTACCCGTTTTAATGAAGCTGCTCTGGAGGTGCTTTCTGCCTCTAACGAAGTTAGAACTAATGCATTGGCACAAGGACTGTTGGATGGAGATTTCTTCAGGTCCTTGGCTAAAAGACAACCTAGAACTTTCGATGAATTACAGATCAGAGCGGACAAGTATATCAACTTGGAAGAGGCCAGAGGTATGAAGAAAGAGGAAAGAGGATCAGAAAAAGGAAGGAACCTGAGAAGAAGAAAGGAGGAGTAGAGAAGGGTAAGAGTGAGAAGGATAAATTACCACAGGAGAGGTTTGATACTTATACGCCCTTGGTGCTGCAGCCCACTGAGATGTTAGAAGTGGCGGCCAACATACATGGGTTCAAATTCCCTTCCTCTGCGAAGAGGCCTCCCAAAAATCCCAGATCGGAGCACTATTGCAGATACCATAATGATTTTGGTCATGAGACCAACGAATGCAGGCATCTGAAGGATGCCATCGAAAGACTAATCAGAGAAGGCCATCTCTCTGATTTTGTAAAGAGAGATAGAGATAGATTTGGAGGGAGGAGAAGGGATACTGGAGAAAAAGGAAAGGAACTGGTGGAAGCCCCCAGAAGAGATGGGTCAGTCCAGAGAAGAGGATTTATTCAGATGATAGTGGGAGGACCCACTGATGGCGATTCAAATAGAGCCAGGAAGACATCACTCAGAGGAAGTAAATCCTGGGAGGTCAGAGATGTTCACCAGGTAAGAATGGAAGAGGATGTTCCAATAATTAAATTTGGGTTAGAAGATGAAGTCACAGGGCAGAGGCCACATAACGTCGCCTTCGTAATAGCGACTGAAATAGGAGGATATGGCGTGGCAAAAGTGTTTGTTGACACCGGAAGCTCAGCTGATATCATATTCAAAGAATGCTTTGAGAAAATGAACTTGAATCTGCAAATTAAGCCAGTGGATACTGCGCTCTTTGGATTCACTGGAGGAGCGATACATCCCAGAGGACAGGTAACACTGCAGGTCAGATTGGGAAAGCCACCATAGTTCAGTGTGAAAATGGTTAACTTTTTGGTAGTGGATGCACCCTCTGCATACAATGTGATAATGGGAAGGTCATCCCTGAATTTATTTTGAGCAGTAGTATCCACTTACCACTTGAAAATGAAACTTCCAGTGGGAAGAGAGGTGGTGGAAATCAGTGGCGATCAACTATGCTCTAGGAAGTGCTATGTTGATACTGTGAAGGAAGTGGCTAAGAAAGTAAGCCAAGAGAACAGAGGAGAGGATCCTCACGGAAAGCGGATGAAGTTAGAAGAGATGAGAGAAGAGAAACCAGAGCTAAAAGTACTTCCTAAAGAAGAACTCATGCCTGTGGAATTGTTTCCTAACCAAATTGGATTCACCACTCGGATTGGCACGCAGATGGAGCACAAGGTCGCAGAGTCCATCATTATTTGCTTAAAGAAGAATGGGGATCTCTTCGCTTTTTAGCCAGAAGATCTGATAGGAATTGATCCAGAGGTAGCACTGCATAACTTGAATGTAAATCCAGAGGTCAGACCAGTGAAGCAGAAACAGAGAAGATTTGGGCCTGAGAAGGATGAGGTAATTAAAGAAGAAGTACAAAAGCTACTAAGGGCAAAGCATATAGTTGAAGTACAGTTCCCAGAGTGGTTATCTAATGCAGTATTGGTGGCGAAGGGTGCAGGGGCTTGGAGAATGTGTATTGATTTTCGTGACCTTAACAGGGCATGCCCGAAAGATCATTACCCTCTGCCCAGAATCGATCAGCTAGTAGATTCTACTTCTGGGTGTGAGTTGTTGTCCATGATGGATGCTTATCAAGGATACCATCAGATATGGATGGATAGATTGGATGTGCCCAAAGCTTGCTTTGTAGTATCTTGTGGGAGTTACGGCTACGTAAAGATGCCTTTTGGACTAAAGAATGCAGGGGCGACATACCAGAGGATGGTAGATATAGTCTTTAAGAAACAAATTGGAAAAAACATGGAGATATATGTAGACGATATGTTGGTAAAGAGCATCAAGGAAGGAGATCATGTGTCTGACTTGGAAAAAGTATTTGCGGTGTTGAGAACTTACCAGATACGTCTCAACCTGGCAAAATGCGCTTTTGGAGTAAGAACTAGCAAGTTTCTGGGGTATGTTGTGACCCCTGAGGGAATAGAGGTCAATCAAGAAAAAGTGAAAGCCATCCTTGAGATGAAATCGCCCAGAAGTCTAAAGGAGGCTCAGAGGTTAATGGAAGAATAACTGCGTTGAGCAGATTTATATCAAGATCAGCGGAAAGAAGTCTACCTTTCTTTAAAGTATTAAGAAAGGGATCACGCTTTAAGTGGGATGAAGAATGCCAGAAGGCCTTTGAGAAATTGAAAAAGTATTTGATGAAGTTGCCCAGGTTGACGAAACCTTTGAAAGGTGAAGTCCTCTACATGTACTTCTCAGTAGGGGAAAACGCTTTGAGTTCTGTTCTCTTGCGAGAGGAAGGAGGTCAGCAGTTGCCTGTTTATTATGTAAGAAAAGTTATGCACGGGGCGGAGACAAGATATTCCGAGATAGAAAAATCAGCTCTGGCAGTGATAACTATAGCCAGAAGATTAAGGCCATACTTCTTGGCTCACAAGATAGTAATCAGAACCCACATGCCCTTACAGAGGATCATTGGAAGACCAGACTTGTCAGGGCGAATGGTCAAGTGGGCAGTGGAGCTGGGAGAATACGAGGTTGAATTCGAGGTGAGGAAAGCAATTAAAGCACAAGCACTGACTGATTTCATACAAGAAACCGTCCAGAACCGAGAGACTAAAGTATGGGAAGCATATGTGGATGGATCGGTTACTCAAACCGGGTATGGTGCTGGTATCTGGATAATCACACCTGAAGGAGAGGAGTTACAGTTTGCAATTAAGTTTGAGTTCAAGATATCAAACAATGAAGTCGAGTATGAAGCCTTGATTAGAGGAATCAAACTGCTCCAAGAGATGGGAGCACAGAGGGTAGTAGTATATTCAGATTCTCAGTTGGTCACCCAGCAACTGCAGGGGACTTATGAGAAAAAGAATGAGAAGATGACCAAATAAGCAGAGATAGCAACCCACCTAAGAGAATAGTTTGAAGAATTAAGGGTAGAACAGATACCAAGGGAAAGAAACCAGAAGGCAGATTACCTGGCAAAGATGGCAAGCTCCTCTGAAGAAGTTAGAGGTAAGATCACCCTAATTACTGTGAAAGATCGGATAGTTCACTTAGAGGTGGGAGCCGTAGAAACTGAGATAGATTGGAGGTCTCATATTATTTATTTTCTTCAAATAGGGAAGAGGCTAGAAGGATATGAAAAGGTGGGCACAACAGTGTATGCTCGATTCTGCATGATTGGAGAATTTTTATACAAAAGATCGTTTACACAGCATTATCTGAGGTGTGTATCCACTCAAGAAGGGAATTATTTGCTGAGAGAAATTCATGAAGGGTGTGGGGGAGGCCACATGGGAGCTCGTGATGTAGCTAGGAGAGTATTGCGAGCTGGTTATTTTTGGCCTACTATCATAAGGGATGCCAAAAGCCTGATACAAAAATGTGACAAATGCCAGAGGTATGGTCCGTTGGTGCACGTACCCGCTGAGGGGATAGGAATCATGTATTCTCCATGTCCATTTGACAAATGGGGAATAGATATAGTGGGAAAATTCCCAAAGGCAAGCGGAGGAAAGGTGTTCCTGATAGTAGTAGTGGATTACTTCAGCAAATGGGCTGATGCAGAAACAGTGCAAAAGATAGATGAAGGGGCAGTAATCAGATTCCTATGGAAAAACATTTGCTGCAGATTCGGAATACCTAGAATTTTGGTATCAGATAATGGTTTTGTTTTTAAGTTTTGTTGATTTTGTTTTTAATCCTACTTTTTTTAGTCCTGTAGTTTTTTAAAAATAATAATTGGATACTGTATAATTCTTTCTTTCTTTTTTAATTCAAATGTCATTGAAAGAGTGAACTTCAACAGTTTAAGACTATTTTTTTTTTTAATTATAAGATAAAAAATAAAAGTCTAAAATTAACAGCGCTAAAAATAACATTAAAAAAAATTCATAGATTTAGTTTTAAATTAAATTTTTTTTTATTGAATTAAATTAAATTAAATGCCATAGAGTGAACTAATTTTTTTATTCTTCAATTAAAATTAAATTTTTTTTAAATTAATTTCTTAGTTTTAACGATTTTTTAAGATTTAGTTGAATTTTTTTTAACTATTTATTAAAGATTTAATTTTATTAGAGCTGACAATTTCGGCCCCGCCTACTCGATATTTGGGCTGGGCTGGGTTCAATTTTTATAGGTCCGAGTAGAAAATGGGTCAGCCCGGCCCGTGAATATGACTTGGTCCGATGAGCCTATTTACATATAAAAGTTGATAAGCCGGCCCGGCCTACCCGACATTTAGGATGGGATGAGCTCAAGGGTGCAAATGGCGCTTGGCAGTCGTCGGGCGGTCGAGTGCCGCCAAGGCGGTGCCAAGGTTTTTTTATTTTTTATTTAATTTTTTTCTAAACATATATTAATAATAATATACATTATAGATGAATTATAAGTTTAAAACATAAATAACCATAACAAAATATAACAAGTCAACAGAATGTTAAAACTATCATATTACAACATTGTCCAACTTCTAAATGAAACACAAAAAAAGTAAAATACATAGTACGAATAAATTATGAAGTAGTTCAATTAAACTTTCATTTTTTAGTAAATTAGTTTTTATTTTTTAATTTTAGTTCTAACTTTTAAATTGAAATAAAAAGTAAAAAAAGAAAAAGAAGAGTAATGTCCATTCAGGCGGTGCCAAGACGGCCTCGGCGGCCGCCTAGGCGGCATTGGCAGTGCCAAATGTGTTGGCGGATTTTTCTCGGCGATTTGACCTTGGTGTCGGCGACCGAGGACCTTCAAGTGCCCAGGCGACCGCCATTTACATCTATGACTGAGCAACATTTTTATAGGGTCGATTAGTAAATGGTCCGGACCGGCCTGTGAATATTCTTTGGCCCGATAGGCCAGGCTGGGCCGGGCCGGTCCGTTTGTCACCTCTAAATTTTATTATTTGAAGATTTAGTTGATTTAATTTAATATTTTTTTAGATTTTATTCAATATTTATATCCTATAGGACTTATTGTGCAATTAAAAAAATCAATGAGACTAAATCTAAAAATACATATTAATGGGTTAAACACAATTAAGTAAGAGTAAATCTTATGGGACTAACTGCAAACCTTGCCTTTAACAGAGCCGTCAGTGTTTGGGACCAAATATGTACATTTTATAACGTTTGGGATTACAAGTGCAAGAAAAAAATTGTATGGAACCAATAATAAAATGTATATGACCAATTCTAAAATAATACATGTCCTATAGGACCAAAAGTGCAAAATATTCTTATATAACTATCAATTGTTTTCTAATGACATAGTGTAGTAAAAGGTTCTCTAAAGTATTAATTTTAGTTTCTAAAGACTTCTAAGTTATTTTAGAAGTTATTTTTTATTTTAAAATCCTTATATAATCCTTGTTTCAATGCATATACACTACTACTGTTAAAAAGTCAAGTATACTTTTAAATGTATTTTAAAATTGTGGAACGAATGAATAAGACAAGTATGAAAATATTTATGGGACAAAGGAAATAGCTTGTATATATGTCTCAAATTTCTTCACTTTAATAAAATAAAATTAAAATAAATAATAAGTAAAATTTAAAAAAAAATCTTCACTTTTATGTATGTCTAACTATCTTTTTTGGGTGATTTACATATAGGTTCAAAAAAGTCACTATATTTACAAATAGGTTAATAATATTTGCACAGAAATACTTTTTTTTTTCTGCACAGAAACACTTTTATTTTTCTGCACATCACCTATTTGTAAATATAGTGATTTTTTTGAACTTATATGTAAATCACCCTTTTTTTAATAAAAAAAACTACTTTTTTTCAAAGTACATTTTAAAACAAGTTAATGCAGTAATCGGAAAGAATTTATATTAATTTTTTAATGGCTCAGTGCACTAATTTTTTTGAAAAATGACTTTTTCAGGAAAAAAATTTTGAACAATTTTTCACTATGTTCGAAAAAAATATCTCAAGAGTAAAATGTTTTTGAAAAGATATATCAAATAAAAATTAATATATTTATTTTGGCATTGTATTGTCCAATTAAACTAGTGCCAATAAGTTGGGCCTTTCTTATTTAGTGATTCTATTTCTTGTTAGGTTCATCACACAAAAGTATATTTGTGGGCCAAATTTATGTCTCAAGTAACCTATTTTCAGTTTCTGGGCTTTGTATTTAATCATTGAACATTGGGCTTTACATCTTACTATGTGGTACAAGCGAACAAGTCCATTTTACTTGGAATATATTGTTTAGCATAATTTATCTTAAACAAAATTATTACCTATGAATTCTAGTTCACATTAATTTGTATGTTTGTTATGTATAATTATTATTATTATTATTAATATATATTATAACAGTTATAAAAATATATTTAACTTTTTAACAGTAAATAGTGTATATGCATAATAATTATAATTGACAAAATCGAGTTTACCGTAAATTTGTATCATCATTAAATATATGAATGTATACTGTATAGCAAAAAAAAAAGTGACCAATATACCCTTAATTCTCATTTCTTATTTTAAATTTCTATTTTCACCTTTAATCTTTTTCCTATTTCGTCTCTTACATCAAATTAATATAATACTTTGTAAAAAAATATTTTGAAAGACACATGACTTGATTAACATGATTTTTTAAAGGTCGGAATCCTGTTAGAGTTTTAAAAAGTATCAATTCCAGTAAAAATTTTGACCTAAAATATACTATGCATTTATTTGATGTTGTTTTTTTAATTTGTAGTAAAAAAATTAATATTTTGAAGAGAGAGAGACTACTACAATTTCAAGCTTGCATAACTTTACTTAAAGAGCACATTGGCAAATGAGCTCTCTAAATAAAGTCGAAAATAAAAAATAAAAATATAATATGCTTACATAGCAGTTAAAAATCGCTTTGACAAAAAAATATTTAAAAAAAATGAGAAAGCGGTCCAAAACTGCCGTAAAGATCGAAACCTTAAAGCGATTCATAACAGCGGGCTTTCAGCGTTTGATAACAGCCCAATTGAATTCTTTTTTAAACTAATCCTTCATTATTCTTTCATTCAAAAAAAAAAAAAACTCTTCCTCCTTAGAGCGCCGCGGCCGCGGCCGCCCAACTGCCTTCCGCTCCGCCTCCCACGCTGGCGCCTCGATGGCGACGCACGGCACATCCACGTGACGGTGACGCAGGCGATAGTGATGCACGGGCACCTACACACACTCTGTTCGTCGAGGATCCGCTGCCGCTGTTCGTCGCGAAAGGCTGCCCACCGCTTTCACCATTGGAGGCGGTCGCTCTTCGCCCGCGGAAGGCCGCAGTTTGGAATCGCACTTTTCTAAACGGCGTAGATCTGAACCATACGTCTGGAAACGGTAATTACAGTGGAAGATCCATTTTTAATTTGTATGGAAGATCCGTATGTGAACTATTTCATAATTCTAGGCATCTTCCTTCCCCTTCTCTTCCTTCTTCAATTTCGTAACTTAGGGTTCTTCAATAATTGGGGAAAGAGTTTTGCGCAGGAGTTTTCAATTTGATGTAATAATCTGATGTATGGTTGAGAGTTTAAAATCTGATGTATGTGCTTGTAATTAATTGAACCTTTTAAAATCTGCTAAGTATATTAAATAAAAATATTGGAGAATCGATCAAGAATATAAAAAATAATATATATTTTTATTTTCTTTATTGTTTGATTTAATTAAATTAGATTAGTTACAGTTAGCTTTATTACGCCTATATACATATAATTTGAGCAAAAGAAAATTTCAGGGTGAAATATATAGGATGCAGAAAAAAAAAAAATTTATAAAAAATATCTTAGAGAGCGGTTATAAACTGCTCCCCAAGTTAAATAATTAAAAAAATGGGTACACTTACAGAACTGTTCTAAACTGCTTTCTAGGTCTCTCCGCACTTGCATAGCTTCCGCTTGAAGAGCTCATTTAACCGTTTTCTAAGCGGAAATTGTGAGCTTTTTTTTTTTTTTTTTTTTTGTACTAGTGAGAGGATATAATATGATTTCTTATTCTGCTCGAGTTGTTCTCCATCTGTATCTCCAATGAAATTGATCTTAACCGCATTTTTGTTATCACATTGTTGAAGAGTAAGTTAATTAATGTTTTTGTAATAATATGCTCTACTTCACATGTGTCGTCCAAATCTTGCCATATTGTTAGTAAATATTTTGCATTTTATAATACAAAAGGCTTTTGAAATCTGCCATCAAAATCTGCTACCTCATCTCTTTGTACCCTGCCACCAGACCTCATCTCTTTGGATGAAGATTCTTGGTTAGGTCTCCTTCGATCTCAGTTTTTTTTTATGGTGATCAAGGATTTCATTTGATTGTTTAAATTTTTTATGTGACCAGAAAATTATTGCTTAACATCCCTTACAAACAACTCAGATAAAGTGAGAATTGTGAGGAAATCGGTTGAGTAGTCTTATTCGGATTTTATTGAATTATTTTATATTTTATTTGTTTAGTCAAGAATGAATGTAAGTAAAATTGGGAACTGGGTTTGGTGGGTTTATTTATTTTGAAAAAAGAGTCTCTGTTGGCTACACGTGTGAAGAGAGTATATTCAACTTTAGAGGTTCCAAAATTTTCTATTTTTTTAGTAAATTCCAATTTTCATATGTAGATGAAGATGTTTCCGTTATTGCGCCAAAATGAATCTATATACTATGAAGCTTTTGGGGTTTAAAAGTAGAAAATTAGGTAAATTTTGAACTTTTCCCTTCTACAATACTTCTACATCAATTTTTAAGAAAATCTACTGTATATATGTTTCTACACAATTATATATGTACAAGGAGATATTTAGATGATACTAAAACATAGGTAATGAAATTGAAGTAAAACTAAAAGTCAGTATCACTTCCATCGGTGCAGTCATAGTTTTCGAGATAAATTGGCGGAGCACTACGACGGGTCGATCGCCGTAGCGGAGGAGCATGGGGGCTGCGGCCCCGGGGTATGGGGGAGGGCTGCAGGTGCTGGGGCATGGGGATTGATCACTTATTTTTTTAAAAGGTCAATTTTTTTTTTTTATAAATTTGTAGACAAAGTACCTTTAAAAAAAACTAAAAAGGAGTTTTTCACTAAAATGTTGCCACAAGATTTCATTTTCTACACATCTAACCAATGTAACAAGAGAGTTAACATCTAAAAATATAGGGTAATGAAATAGAAGTGAAACATAAAATCCCGTGTCACTTCTTTCCGTGAGGTCATAATCTTGGAGATAAATTTTGGAGCTCTACGACGGGTCGACCATCGTAGCAGAGGGCTGTCGACAGAATATAATACTTGACTTTTTAGGTATAATTATTATTATAAATATATATTATAACTGTTATAAAAATATACTTGACTTTTTAATAGTAATAGTATATATACATAATAATTATAATTGACAAAACCGAGTTTACTGTGAACTCGGGTTCATACTAATTTTTGTCATAGTTAAATATATCAATGTATACTACATTGCATGCTATGAATAATTAATGATATAAAATTTGAAAATTTTGCGTATTTTTTATACATACCATGAGAATGTTAAAATAATTTTACAGATCATTATAGACGAATATTTTATTAAAATTTAATTTTAAATGTAATGAATATAATAACATTGAAATTCTTATATTTTAAAGGTGAAAATATGAAATAGACTCATCATGAGTTTTCATAGCCGGAGGTCTTATGAAACAAGCATTATATAAGGATTTTAAAATAAAAAATAACTTCATAAATAACTTAGAAATTTTTAAAAACAAAAATTAATACTTTAGAGGACATTTTACTACATTATGTCATTAGAAAAATTATCTAGAAAATTTATAAATAAAAAATTATCTAGAAAATTTATTGACTAATTTCTAATTGGTTCTACAAATAAAAATATATACATAATAATTAATATATTTAAACTTTTTATAATTAAACACAAAATATTTAAAAATATAATAATAAAAATATTGAGGTACGGCATTTGTCATGTCTTGCCTCTGCGTAAATCCTCCCATGATAACAGCACTAATGGAAAAGTACACAAAATACACACACATACATGTGTATATACATATACCTATACACACATTCATTAATTAAGAAGGCATTCAGCTTAGAAAAAGAGGTTTGTTTCTTCCCTCAACTTTATTCAAAAAGTTATCAAATTACACAATAATCCCATCCACCAAACACTTAATCAGAAGCTATAATCATTTACACTTGGGCAATGGATCACCACACAAACACCTATTGTGAAAATAGACCGTATAATCAAACTCCTGCAACCTCCCGCCCACCGGAATCTCGCCGCAGAGCCAGTTGTAGCTCACATTCATCAAAACAAATATCACCAACATTTGTTACAACATATTAACCACTCCCAACAAGTCTGGCTTTGTTTATTCTAACCTCTTGCAAATGCTGATTTTTTTATTGCCATGCTAAATCTAACCTCAATAATTATCATGGACAAGTCTAATTTTGTAGGCAATTTTATTTTCAAATTTTATGTGCTCATTAAGCTTCCAGTTATGTCCTTTGAATTAGATTATTAAGGCCTTTCAACTAATCCAATGCAATTACCCAATCATAGATTACTCTTGTGAATTTATCGAGAACGTGGAACGTGCAACGCACGTGATAGATAATTAGTATATAAATAAATGAATGTGCAATGCACGTGATAGATAATTAGTATATAAATAAATGAATCGAAGCATACAAAAATCATATAATCATAAAGCATAAAAATAATTCAAAAAACTCATGCAGATGATATAATAGTGATAATAAAAACAATTAATCATTAAAAAAAAGATCAAACAGGTGCGAAAGTGTGGAAGAAGGGGGGAGCATTTATAAACTGAAATTGATTCTCCACATAAATAGAATCGCTTCTGTAATCAACCAGAACCTCCAGCAAGCATTGTTGATCACCATATTATTTATATTTTTTTTATTAAATTTTTACTTTTTTTCATCATATTATTTATATTTTTTCACTTTTGTCTTAATTCGTGCGCCCAAACAGCGAGCACCACATACCGGAACGGATGGAGTAATATAAATAAGATGAATTCAATTAAAGACGAGTTTAAAGAATGATTTGCAAATGTGTATGTACAAAACACACATTTTAAATATAAAAATAACTATAATAAAAATTAATGTTGTATATGTTATATTTAAAGATCATGCAGATGATATACTTAGTGATAATAAAAACAATTAATCATTAAAAAAAATCAAACAGGTGCGAAAGTGTGAAAGAAGGGGGGAGCATTTATAAACTGAAATTGATTCTCCACATAAATGGAATCGCTTCTGTAATCAACCAGAACCTCCAGCAAGCATTGTTGATCACCGGAAAACCAATGCACACCGGAAAACCTGCACATCAGAAGTCGGCCGGGCACCTGGAATAAAAACTTGGAATCATCTAATCTCTCTTCCCTTATCATTCCAAACAATTTCACCATGCTGCAACCAAAATCGAGCGTCGCCTCTCTGCAGATAGCCCACTGATCGTCGATCATCGCTCCCACGCGGAAGTAATGCATTCTCTCATCCTCCAAATACTTAAGCTGACACAAATTCAAGTATTCATTCGACTCATATATGTTATTACTATAGCCCTCCTTTGCATCTGGAAATCGAAATAAATTAGGATTGGTGTAACCGGTGCAGCGTAGTCTTATAGATGTCGTAATGAGGTGATGTTGAAGTGCCGGAGTTCTTTTGAATCCAAGAGCATCTCCAGCGAAGGGCGGATCTCCGCCGTGGCTCCACCGCTGAGTAGACGAATCGTAAACAGAGAAGCGCGCAAGGACGGGATCCGTAATCATGAGAAGTTTATAGTGATCCAACTTTGAAGTATCGGAGATCATGCAAACATTATGGGTCTGATATCCGTCCAGATCGATGGATCTGCACTGTTTGGTTGTTGGATTGAAGACGAAGAATGATGGGTACTCTCTGCCAGAGTATGAACCCAAGAGGAGCAGACCATTCATAGATTGCATTATCATCAGGCGATCGAAACTAGTGATGGATTGAGGGAGAGTGATTTGGACTAATTTATTGATGGTGGGATGACACATGAAAATCTGGGATCTGTCTTGGGCGTCGCCCAGTATAAACGAGTCATGACTCTCCGCGCGCCGGCGGCTGTGGTTCTGAACGTGAAGACGAGTGAAGTGCTCGCCGGAAATAAGAACCGACCACCGCTTGCTCACCAATTTTAATCTGACCACCGATTTGGCAGGCAACAAAACAAGGATTTCCGTCAGCAAATCCTCGTTGCCGCCTATTATTGCCGCTGAGGAATTACTTCCGCCCGAAAACCTTCTCTTTCTCATGATCTGGCTAGGCATCCTCTTCAAACTATCTATAAATCTGTATATATAAAAAAACAGCAGCGTCAAGCCAATATCTAAAGCGAGAGTGAAAGTCCACTCGCCTTATAATGAAGCTGTGACATGTACGTGCTAAAACTCGCGTAAACATTTTTTTAATTACTTTTAATACACTTTTTTGTAACTTGAAAAATGCTTAGAATTGTGTCAGACATTTAATAATAAATTTTGAGTTTTTTTGCACTTTTGGTCCCACAGGACATGTATTATTTTAGAATTGGTCACATAGATTTCATTATTGGTCCCATAGGATTTTTTTCTTGCACTTATAGTCCCAAACGTTGCACTTGTAGTCCCAAACGTTACAAAATTTACATATGTGATCCCAAACATTGACGGCACCGTTAAATGCATGGTTTGCAGCGTTAGTCCCATAAGATTTACTCTTACTTAATTGTGTTTAACCCATTAATTTGTATTTTCATATTTAGTCTCATTGAATTTTTTTAATTGCACAATTATAAATATTGAATAAAATTTAAAAAATATTAAAATTAAATCTTTAATAAATAGTTAAAAAAATTCAACTATATCTTAAAAAATAGTTAAAACTAAGAAATTAATTTAAAAAATTCCAATTTTAATTCAAGATAAATAATAATTTAAATTGATTTTGAAAAATATGATTTTATTAAACTTTGACCTAGTTTTTTAAGATTTTTTTAAATTTAATATTTTTTTTTTGAAGATTTTGTAGTATTTATATATATATATATATTAAATTTTTTTAAACTTAATTTTTATTTTACTTGATTTATTTAATCTTTTCAGATTTTTATTAGGTTTAAATAATTTTATTTAAATACAACTTAATTTAATTATTTTGAAGATTCATTTTATTTTTTAATTATTTATTATGAATATTTTTAGATTTATGTTTTTTTATGATATTTAAAGTATAAAAATAAATTATTAAATTTAAAAAAAATTAAAAATAGGCTAAAGTTTAAAAAAATCAGATTTTTTTAAAATAGACTTCATAAATAATTAAATTAAAAAAATTATATTTTTATTATTATTTATCTTGAATTAAATTGAAATTTTTTAAAATTAATATCTTAATTTTAACTATTTTTAAGATATAATTGAATATTTTTAACTATTTATTAATGGTTTAATTTTATTATTTGAAAATTTATTTGATTTATTTTAATATTTTTTTAGATTTTATTCAATATTTATATCCTATGGGAGACAAAATTAAATACTTATATCCTATAGGACTTATTGTGCAATTAAAAAAATTTAATGGGATTAAATTTGAAAATACAGATTAATGAGTTAAACACAATTAAGTAAGAGTAATTCTTATGGGACTAACGTTGTAAACTTTGCATTTAACGGAGCCGTTAATGTGTGGGACCAAATATGTAAATTTTTGGGACTACAAATGCAACGTTTGGGACTACAAGTGCAACTTTTGGGACTATAAGTGCAAGAAAAAAATACTATGGGACCAATAATGAAATATTTGAGACCAATTCTAAAATAATACATGTCCTGTGGAACCAAAAGTGCAATAAACTCAATAAATTTTCTCATGAAAAAAAAAAAACAATGCTCTAAACCCTATATTTAGAATTCTTTTTTGATATGAAAGTATCTGCTACAAATGTTAGAGAGCAAACAGATGAACTATTGAAAGCATGGATCCGAGAATAATACCTGTAGATATTCATTGATTTTAACTCTATTGATCTACTACTCCGGTAATATTGTAGGATGAAAACAACAGTAGGAAGTCAGACAATAGCTGGATTGTCGAGGATCTGATGGATATTGAGTGAAAATTAAGACTAGGCAAAATATATTAACCAAGACATCTTCCACAGCTAGAAAAAAAATAATTTTGAAACCCTAAATAAAATACAATCAGCTTCAATTATACCTTCAGTTGACAGCGTGGCGTGGCCGTGTACGGCAGGGGGTGCGTCGAGTGTGGCAGCGCAGAGGCGAGGCTGCGACTGTGTCTGATGTAGCGCCGGTTTGGGAGGAGGCAGCGATGCCTGGCAGCTGAAAATCCGACGTAATGACTGAGGAAGAGAACCAAGACTACAACGTGGATAAGTAGGTTTATGAAATTTTAGGTTTTGATATAGGTCTTATGGGCCATTAATGAAATCTTGGCCCAACTTTCTCATTTATTTATTTTACTTAAAAATATTTATTATAAGATAATGGCTCATGATATATGCACCCACATGTGTTTGTAGTACACACTTTATTATTTTATTAGTTTAAATTATATATAAAATATCAAAACTACCCTCCTCACTCTCTCTTCTGAAAAAATATACACCCACCTTTTAATTATCGGAAAAAACTTTCGGAAAGCACAAAAATAATATTTTTAAATACCAAAAAATGTTCCTTTTAATTATTGAATTTAAATGGTATTTTTTTAAAAAAATCAGAAAAATGGGATTGAGAATAGAAAAAAAGTAGCAAAATTTGCTTGACTGGTGAAATTCTCTATTATCTCGAAAAAAAACTAGAAAAATGTGAAAGAAAGGAAGAAAAAGTAGCAAAGGAGAAAACAAAATTTCAACTATTTTAATAAATAACCCAGTCAATTTTTTTTTATAATACTTTTTAAAAAAAGTATAAATTTTTTGGATGAAATAAAACGGAAAAAGAAGGCATAAATCATAAAATAAATCGAACAATTTTTTTTTAACATTCTTTGAAAGAAAGCTAAAAATTCAAAAAAAAAACTGAAAAATCGTATAGTTTTTCATATAACTAAAATCGAAAAAATAATACAAAATAAAAATCTGAACTTTGATACCAAAATAAGAATTGAGAGAAAAGAAGAAGAGAAACGGGTTATGAAAGGAGGAATAAAAATTTCATTATTCTTCTTATCTATTTTATTTTTATTCTTTTAAATTTATGATGGCAAATGGATAAATGAGTCAATGGAGATGGAATTTTCATATGACGAATAATAAAATGGCGGCTGGCGTCTCACAGAAAAAAATAATAATAAATGAAGCGAAATAGAGAGATGAGAGAATGAGAAAAAAGAGGGAGGTGGTTGCAGGAGAGAAAAGAATTAGAGTTTTTAAATAGGGATAAAAATGATAATTTATGGTGTGTGTAATAATCGTATGGAGTGTATATATTTTGTGTGTGTACTATTAACTTATTATAGAATAAAAATTATAGAATAAAATTAAATTTAATAACATCATACAATCATACATATTAATTTAAAATTCATAATACAAATGATAATACAATTATAAAATCATACATAATTTAAAAAAACACAAATAAACACATCACAAAAAAGCACACAAAATAAAACTATTGTATTATATTATTTATGATTTAAACAAAAATTACATTTAATTATTCAACTACAAAATATTACAATTTAATTGTTCAATTTAAGAATATTATAATTTAATTATTAAATAAAAGTATCACAATTTTAATTTAAAAGTATCACAATTTAAACCTAAAAGTATCACAACTTAAACATAAAAACATATAAAGTATAACATAAATTTTAAAAAAAAAGGGAAAGTGCATAGCACCGTGAACAGTGTGCGCTCATTTGAGCGCGACACTGTTCATTCCCACCAAAGTAGTGCTGAAGATGGCGCACCGTTGGAGCAAAATTTGCATCTCCACGCTAGCGCTGAGCGCGGCGTTGGAGATGCTCTAATGAAGGCGCGCGTGGAGTTTTTTCTTTTTTTTTAAATTTATTTTTGTAAATTTCTACAGTATAAATTTCTATATAAGTTTTTGTCAGTAAAAGATCTAATATATATTCCTACGATCTAATACATATATATTTCCATTGTACAACTGCAGTTAAATCAATAATTACGGTTTTAATAAAATTTTAATCTATTATTATAAGGAAGGGAACAACATTATAGTACTAATTATATATTTATTTTTCTTTGTTAAATTTTCAAACCAAATATTGTGATAAAAACTATCTATGATTTTACAACAATCAAAAGTACTACTAATTAATTCCAAAATATATCAAAATGTTGGGTCAAATTTGGCCCAACAAATTATTACTAATTTTTAAAATTAAA
>JAPKLY010002538.1:0-22491 GCA_026898435.1 Prunella vulgaris | reverse complement strand
GTATCCTAAGAAAACTCCCTCATCAGATTTGCTATAAAAGGCTTTCAACTGGTCTTTCTCATTTTTCAGGATGAAACACTTACACCCAAAGATATGGAAATAGGAGATACGAGGCTTCCTTTTGTTCCAAGTCTCATAAGGTGTCTGAGCATGTTGTTTGTTCAGCATAGATCGGTTCTGAGTGTAGCAAGCAGTATTGATTGCTTCAGCACAGTACTTCTTGGGCAGTCCTAACTCAGCCAACATGGTCCTGGCAGCTTCCTTCAGGGTCCAATTCCTTCTCTCAGCTACGCCATTCTGCTGAGGGGTACTGGCTGCGGAAGTCTCATGAGCAATACCATGGTTAGTACAAAAGTCAGTTATAATAGAGTTGATAAACTCTGTGCCTCGATCTGATCAGATCCTGACTATGCTCTGACCCTGTTCAGTACTCAATTGCTTGAGTAACTCCGGAAGCTTGACCTGAGTCTCCTTCTTGTTCAGCAAGAAAATAACCCATCTGTACCTGGAATAATCATCAACAACAACAAGGGTATATTTCCTACCATTCATGCTGACAGGAGTAATCGGACCAGAGAGATCCATGTGCAGGAGCTGAAGCACTCTGTCAGTTGAGAAGGCTTCTTTCTCCTTGAATGAAGCTTTGGTTTGCTTGCCTTCCTGACATGCTCCGCACACGTGGTCTTTGCTAACAACTTCATTAGGTAGACCCTCTACAAGAGAAAGTCGAGAGATTTTGTTAATAATCTTGAAGTTTAAGTGACTCAAGCGTTTATGCCAGAGCCAACTGAGCTCAGAAGAGCTCTTAGCGACCAAACAAGTTTCAGGAGGGCTGCTCTTGAAGTCAGCAAAATAGACATTACCCTCCTTACACCTGTAATTAGAACCTGCAGTGTAGATTTGTCCTTCACAAGACACATGTTAGATGTAAATTCTACACTATATCCTCGGTCACAAAACTGACTGACTGAGTGCAAGTTGTGTCTCAGTCCCTCAACATATGATACATTCAGTACAGGGACAGAGCCAATAACAAGGGTTCCGAATCCTCTGGTGAAACCCTTAGAGTTATCACCAAAGGTTACCTGTCGGCCATCCTGAGCTACATAATCCTGAAGGAGATCACGAGAACCGGTCATGTGCCTGGAACACCCTGAGTCCAAATACCAATCCAGCTTCTGATCCTCCCTCCTGTTCTTGTAGCCCGCAGCGACCTGAAAAGAATCAGGCCTCTGGTACCCATCTCATATAGGGTCCTAAAATGTCAGCCATACCCTTCGGGATCCAGATTTGTTTAACAACTCTGATAGCATCAGAGGTGTAAACCTGTCTCCCTGAAACATCAACATACACCGTTCTCTTCTTCCTTTGTGCCTGGGAAGTTGATGGTGTATGGGTGTCAGCCTGAGTATCAGGAGCCCTGGATTGATTCCTGGGGGCGGGTCTCCTGTTCTTCCTTGGACTGACTTCTGTCCTGGGAAGGAGCAGCTCGAGCCTGACCTCTAGGCACGTCTGGCCTGAGTGTTTCCAGAGTCAGGTCTCCGTTGCCTTTCAGGGGCCATTTGGTTTGTCCTTCTCCCCTGAGGATTGGAACGCTCCTGATGGGCCCTGTGCCCTGCCTGAGGTGTCCGGACCTCAGTATTCCTCAGCCTTGCCTGAGGCCTTCCCTGACCAGAGTTCCTTCTACCCTGAGCATTTTGAGGCTGAGACTGAGACGTGCTCGGAGTAGAATTCTTTCCAGCCTGAGAATTCCTTAGCTTAGCCTTAGAGCTCCCTTGATCCTTCTTCTTCGACTCAGGATGAGGAGCCTGGGCCTTTCCCTTAGGTTTTGGCCTAGATTCCTCAGTCCTTTGCCTGACAGGTTCATGCACTTTCTCCTTCCCTTTACCTTTATCCTGCCGAGCAACACTTGGGCTCTTGTCGTCAGTTAGGGCAGGGACAAACTTCTTCTGAGAAGTGCTCCCTGAAGCACCTCTCTTCTTCTTGTCCTTTGGGTCTTTTGAGGCATCATAGCCTAACCCAGCTTTAGCACCATCGGTCAGCTGAGAGAAACTTGTTAACTTATCAACCATTTGGGTAGATGTGTGTAACTTCTTCAGCTTATCCTCAAGGTGCCCATTTGTTTCTTTCAGGGCCTCAATTTCAGTGGTGTATTGAAGCACCAACTCTTCGTGAGCTTTCTCTTTTGAGATCAGCTCAAGATCCCAAGAAGTTTGCTCAGCACAAAGGCGAGCTTGCCACTCAGTTACGAACATCACTCTCAGAGCGATTCGCTCAATCATCAGTTGTTCATGAGCGAGGAACAGATCAGTGTCACGAGTCTCAATCAGCGAGCTGATTACACCTTTCAGTCTTTCCACCTCCAGTGGAGCTTCATCATGCTTGTTCCGAGCATGTAGCAGCTCTTCCTGAAGATGTACTAATCTGAGGGCTTCCTCAATATCTCTCACTCTGAGAGACTCAGTTAACAGATCGTTTTCCCCACTCAGCTGTGCATTCAAATCCACTGTGTGAGTATGAGTCTCCTGCAGCCTTGAGATGTCAACCATCAATTGCTCTAGAGCAAGCTGAAGGTCGAGTTCTCCTGCTGAGTCTGAGCTAAGCTCAGGTGCGTGATCAGGAGAAGAGGCAGAAGAACATACCTCATCATCTGCCATCAAGCAGAGGTCATCATACTCCTCATCAGAGAAGAGTTTAGGGGACCGGCGTTCTGGGCCATCAGAATCTGAGGAATCCTCAGCAAGCATAGCTCTCATGTCTGATGCCCTGAGCTCTCTCTTGGCTCTTTGATCTTCTCGCTCAAGAGCATTGAGCTCCGGACAATCATACTGATAATGTCCGATTTTCTTGCAGTGGTAGCACTGATCTACATCAGAAGCAAACTTCTTGTCAGTGTACCTTTTATCTGACGACTCCCTCCGGCTCCCTGATGATCGTTCAGGTTTGGAGCTGGATCTTCTGGGCTCAGCGTCGTCTCTTCTCTTCTCATCTCTACGCCGCTCAGGCTCATCACGATCTCTCCTGGAATCAGAACCCCTCCTCTCTTCCCTCCGGGGGCTCGATCTCCTGGGGCTGGAATACCTGCGATCACGACTGTCAGTATAAAACTACTTATACCTGCCGAAACGAGAGTTCAGCTTCTCGAATCATCGTGCCATCAGGTTGTATTCCAAGGCCAACTCATCCTTGTTCATGTCCTTCAGAGATTTAGAGCCAGATCCAGCCTCAGGCTCAAGAGTAGCTTTATGAGCCACGCTCTTCTCTTTCTCAGGAGTCTTCTCCTCACTGACTTCTTCACTGACAGCACCCTTCTTCTTCCTCTTATCGAGGTCAAATTCCAGAGCCTTTAACTCTGAGAATAGGTGAGAGTGAGTAATGTTAGTGAGATCCTGAGTGTTCTTCAACAAGATCGCTCCTGTGTCCCATATTTCAGGGAGACAGTTCAGGATTTTAGAAGACACCTCCCTCTTGGGAAAATCCTTCCCAAAGGTTGCTAGCTCATTCATCATCTTAATGAACCGAGCTTCCATCTGATCGATGGACTCTCCCTCTAACTTCCGGAAGGCCTCAAACTTCCTGATCGCAAGATCTCTCTTATTCTCCTTGATCTTCTCTGATCCCTCACTCATTTCCCTCAAAGCATCCCAGATCTCCTTTGCCGTCCTCAGGTGCATGAGCCTGACCGAATTCTCGTAAGAAACGGTGTGGAGTATAATGTTCTTAGCCACATTATCCAGTCCAATTTGCTTAATCTGATCAGGACTAAGCACAGACCTCTCCACTTCTTCATCTCCGGCGGCTGGAACAGGAACATTGCCAGCAACGGGCCAGGTCGTCTGAAGATTCCTCATGAATTTGATCAGACCTTGCTCAATCACCAATGGCATCTGATCATGGATGGAGTAGAGATGTGCGAGTACCCTAAATTTCCAATAGTCATAACTATCAATAGAGAATTCAAGAAGACTGCCTTCAAGGCTCTTAGAACCGGATGCCATGATATGCAAGTTTTTAGAAACAGATCTGTTTAGTTGACCACCAAAAGTTTCTCCTCAGAAACTGTTGGTAAACAAAGTCAGTGGTCTTTTGAACCACTGCTCTGATACCACTTGTTGGTCCCAAAACGAGTATAAATCAGTGTATGGGGGGAATACACTGATGTCAGATTTTCCCAAAATCTTAGGAAAATGCTATTTCAAAACCTAGTCAGGAAGATCCTGATGTGTTCTATAAACTGATGGTCCTCAGGGGCAGCAGGGACGGGTCAGTTTTGAACTAGATAGGCTAGGTCAGAGTTATGCTCTCAGAAGCTCAGTAGAGATAACAATCCTACTGACCGCTCGGAAGCTAGTCAGTTGGGCTACTATCTCAGTAAGCTCAGATTAGTGCGGAATGTGAGCCCTTAAGTGTTCACTCATTTTAGTTCTGAAAACTTTATCAGTTTGCTTAGTGGAAACGTGGTTAAGGCTGGTGCACAGTTTACTGATCAGGATGACAAGTCAGTCCTGATGGTTTTTCAGAAACAATGCAAGGATGCTCAGTTTAATATGTATGACAATTATGATCCTGAACAAATAGTAAATCAGCACGCAAAGGTCTTTTTAACGTGGTTCGGAGATAACTAACTCCTACGTCCATGACCTGATTGAACAGGAAGCTATCCTCAAAACCCTGAGGATAGGTACTAGGGTTTTACGTGCCAAGGGACACGAGTAGCCAACTTCCTCTCTAAGGAACTGACCCCTGGGTGGTTTTACAAGTCCCAATCCTTACAAACAAACCAACCAACTCACAAACTGAGGGGTTTGGTTTTACACGTTTTCCAACTATTTTGTATTGATCCCTCTAACAAATCAAAGCTAAGGATGAGATCAATACTCTAAGCAAATAATACAGAGGAGATTCCTACTACAACACTAGGGAAATTTAAGTTTCAGAGTGTTGTTTCAAATCAACTTTGAGTGCTTGGAATCTTGAGAGTTTCTCTTGGAAATTTCCCGTTAGCCTTTAATGGGTGCAAGGCTCTCTGTATTTATAGGGAGGTTTGAAATAGATCCATTGGAATTGATCCGTTTCAAACCTTCCTATTTAGGGTAGGTGCAGTCTTTGGTTGTCCTTGTCTGACATGGACCATACCTAGTATGGTAAAGTTTCTGATCCGCCGCCTGCACCTCTGAGAAGCATTAAATGCGTTTCAGTCTCAGTACATACGTGTCGCCTTTTAACTGGTCGTTAGTCCAATGACTAGTTTATCAGCATTGACTTTACCGAACCTCGTACATTTATAACACTGAGTTTCTCGGTCTTTACTCAGCATAAATGTTTGTCTTATGTTGGAGACTCTGACATTCTTTTTGCTTCGTCAGACTTCCATTTTGCACGTGTAATCTTTGGGTCTCAGGACTTACAAGTATCAGGTTAACTGATACTAGGCCCAAGTCAGGACTTATGAATGTCAGAACGACATTCAGCCTGATCAAGGTTACTTGTGCCCTCACTGATAGAGACTTCCCTGAGCATGCTTAGTTTACTCAGTTCCATCAGGATCAGTGGTCTCCTTCAAGATGACTCTACGCAGCTTTAGGACTCTTCCTAGGTTTTTCAGGTTTCAGCTTCAGGTTGATCAGCTTCAGTGTGATCAAGCCTTCAGGGTTGGACTGGCTTCTGACTTCTGACTTCTGAGATGTCTTTCCATCAGTCTTCAGTCTTCAACACGTTTCCCCTGAACTGAATACCTGTGAATAGAAGAATCTATTCTAACCTATCTATCCTGAACTATCATCCTGACCAACTATACTTAGGCAGATTCATCAAGGGGTTTTGGGATCTAATCAAAATACTTCCTGATTGTCCCAACACTCCTCCTTGGCGAGCTTGGATGCCGCGAAAGCCGAGGCCTCTGACAAAGGATTCGTCCAATGTTATGCCGAGGTTCTCAGGACCATATGGTGGGCGTGGGATCATAAGGATGATGAGGTAGCAGCCGTGGTGGACGATTTTAAGGAGTGCTTGAACAAGGCCACCTTCCTGGATGAGACTGAGTTGGACATCGGCGACCTTCCTCAACTTGGGATCTCTCTTGACTTCGTTCCGGCGCGCTTCAAGATTACCAACATTGTACCGGTCCCGGAGTTGAATGTCGCGGAGGAGGAGGTCACCTAGGGGGAAGAGAGAATTCCCCCTACTATGGAGCAGCTTCAAGAGGCTTGCGGGGATGCAATGCTTGATACCAGTGAGCTTACTGGCAACATCACCACGTTGCCCCAACTTTCTCCTCTAGCTGGCCAAGTTGTTGGTGCGGAGGTTGCCAACCCTGAGGTCGCCGTCGATGTTGCCGCTACTCCTGCTCCTGATGCCCCCGCAGCTCCTGACTCTTAGCTTAGATTTGCTTTTTCTTGTTTTTGTTTTTGTTTAGGAGTAGTTCATCGGGTTGTGTATAGCTCGCCCATAAGGAGCTTTTTTGTAGTTTAAAGATGGTTAGCTAGCTGACCTTTGTGGCTAGCCCAACTTCTTATTCTTGAGAATTTTTCAAGTATCATTTTACTTGAAAGTTTTTCAATTATTTTTTGAATGAAATTTAATCTTGTGTTTCAACTTATTCATTTAAATTTTACACACGTTATATCTTTAATTAACTCATGGTTATATGTTTGGTACTTATTTATTCATCTTATGCTACTTTTAAAAGGCGAATTGTTCGTTTTACATCATTTTGGACCACGAATCGTACCTTCATTTGACTAGTACATATTCTTCATCTTACACCACTTAGGGCCGTGAATCGCTCGTCTTAAACCATTTTAGGCAGCGAGTTGTACTTTGTTTTAATTCACTTGGGCGATTGGGTTTCGTGAACCTTGTCTTAGATGCTTTAATCGTCTTTTTCGTGAATTTTTCTAACTTAGGGCAGTAGGCGCTTAGTGATCCTTTAAGAAGGACACCTTCGCTAACCTTTGGGCACTTTGGCCTTTGCCTTGAGCTTTTTTTTAGATTATAACGTTTGGGACCTTGGTCCTTGTGCATTACGAAGTTTCGAATAGTTAATATTTCTGATGCGAATCTTCGACTAGTCTATTACAAGTAGTGGTTCACCTTCCTCTACTGCCAACAGCTGGGTATACTCTGTTTTCTTTGAACTCTTTGAACTAGTGTGGGCACACGTTTGTATAATGAATCTATCATCTTGGTTTCGAAAATCTGATTTAGTGGGACACACATGATCTTGGACAGACTCCTCAAGAAAATGTAGCAGCTTCTTCTCTAGGGGACATATAAGCTTTCTTCTGAGCATTCACGGTGTGACGGGTTTCTTTTTATACTCCAACCCTTCCGCTGTTACTGATAGAATTTCTTTAGTTGTGCTACACTCCATGTACATGACGAGACATTTCCTTCTGCGTCTTCGAGGTCGTATGTACCATTTGCCCAGGCTGCGGTAACTCAGAATTGTCCTTCCCAGTTTGGTCCGAATACACCCGGTGGGGTTGCTAGCTTCTTTCTTAGCACCAAATCCCCCACTTTGAACTTTCGATCTCGAACTTGGGAATTGTAGTACTTTTCTGCTCTCCGCTTGTAGGTGGCATTCTTCATCTTTGACGAAGCCCTAGTTTCTTCGAGCAAGTCTTTCTCTACTACCAAAGCTTCGTCGTTCTCCTTCTCACCATATCCCACCACCTTCCAAGTCTTGTTCTGGACTTCCACCGGTACTACTGCTTCTATTCCAAAGGCTAAGGCAAACGATGTTTCCCCGGTACTTGCTCGGTACGAAGTTCTGTACGACCATAGAACCTCCAGAAGTTCGTCTGCCCAACTTCCTTTCTTATCTTCGAGGCGGATCTTCAGCACATGCTTCAAAATCTTATTAACTGCTTCAACCTGGCCGTTCAACTGAGGATGGTACGGAGTTGAGTAGTGCTTCTTAATGTTCCATGAACTGCAGAATTCCCTCAACTTCTGACCGTCGAACTGTCTGCCGTTGTCGGTTACAATTGACTGCGGAAGTTCGAATTGACACACTAGATTCTTCCATATAAAACCGATCATCTTCTCTTGTGTTACCGTCGTAAGCGCTTCGACTTCAGCCCACTTAGTGTAATAATCCACTGCTACTACAATAAACTTTACACCACCCCTGCCAGGTGGGAATGGGCCGATCAAGTCGATTCCCCATTTTACAAAAGGCCATGGGCTGAAGACCGATTTGAGTTGAGTAGCTGGGGAATGAATATTAGGTGTGAAAAGTTGACATTTTCGGCACCTTCAAGCGAAGCTAATGACATCTTTCCTAAGAGTGGGCCAGTAGTATCCTTGTCTGATTGTTTTGTATGCCAAAGCTTGCCCCCCAGCGTGACTTCCACAAATTCCTTCATGAATTTCTTCTAACACCTCGAACCCTTACTTTTTAGATAAGCATTTGAGTAGGGGAAGAGAGAATCCACGTTTGAAGAGTTGGTCATCCACCAACGTATATCTGGCTGCCTGCTTTACTAGCCGACTAACTTCCCAAGTATCTTCTGGGACTGTCCCGTTCTTCAAATATTTTTGGATCAGAGTGCGCCAATCTTCGCTATCTTCCTGCCCCCCACTCGAGGTCTGATTTACTTTATAATCAGATGTCGAGGGATTCTTTAGCTTGGTGACGACGATGACCTCCATCACGTCCGCTTCGCCATTGCTGGTAGCTAGTCGGGCTAGTGCATCAGCTTGTGTGTTTTCCAATCATGGAATCTGGTTGATATCGACTTGCTTGAACATCGAGATCAGATGCACAACTATCTTCTAATACACCATCATCTGCTGGTCTTTTGCTTCATACTCCCCCCGGACTTGGGATATTATTAGCTGGGAATATCCGAAAATCTGAAGATTGGTTGCCCCCACCGCTAATGATAACCTAAGTCCGACTATTAGTGCCTCGTACTCTGCCTCATTGTTGGTTGCTCTAAAGTTAAAACGGATCGCTGAGGTGAAGACTTGTCTATCTGGGCTTATCAGCACTACACCAGCTCCTGCTGCTATGTTAGTTGATGATCCATCGACGTAGAGGTGCCACGGAGCTATACGCCCCCTTGTTGGATCTTGTGGGAAAGTTAGCTCGATGATGAAATCGGCAAGCGCTTGTCCTTTGATCGCTGTTCGGAGTGCGTAGGTTATACCGTACTGGCTAACTTCTAGTGACCATTTCAATAAGCGTCCTGTAGTGTCTGGCCGATGCAGTATTTGCCGTAGTGGGAATGTTGTCAACACCTCTACTGGATGGTTGAAGAAGTAGGGCCGCAATTTTCTAACACTCATAACCAGTGCATAGACTAGCTTCTCCGTTGGGGTGTATCGCAACTCAGCTTCATGTAAGACTTGGCTTACGTAATACACTGGTAGGTGCATTTTGCCCTTTTCTCGGACCAGGACGGAACTAATGGCCACCTCCGATGCAGCTAGGTACAGGTACAGCTTCCCACCGGGTACCGACTTTGATAATATTTGAGTATTCGCCAGGTATGTTTTGATATCTTCAAAGGCCCTCTGGTATTCACTTGTCCACCGAAAATCATCCTTGTGCCTTAGTCTGTTAGCCTTTATTGCTTCGAAGAAGGGACGACTCCGGTCTCCAGATCTGGAGATGAACCGGTTCAAAGCTGCCAAACATCCGGTCAGCCTTTGAACCTTCTGCACTGAATCTGGCACGCTCATTTCGATGATGCATTTGACCTGCGTCAGATTAACTTCTATTCCTCGTTGGCTCACCAAATGCCCCAGGAACTTCCCTGAATGTATTCCGAAGCTGCTCTTTTTTGGCTTTAACTTCATGTTGTACTGGCGTAGTATGTCGAAAGTTTACTTTAGGTGGTCGAGGTGATCCTCCTTTCAAAAACTTTTGACAACTATGTCGTCCATGTACATCTCCATCGTGTGTCCAATGTGTTGGTCAAACATCTTTGTTGGGACAATCTGAGTATTTTGATTAGATCCCAAAACCCCTGATGAATTTGCCTAAGTACAGCTGTTCAGGTTTGTCTAGTTCAGGATAGTTAGGTTAGGAATTCAGTTCAGGGGGAACGTGCTGAAGACTAAAGAATATTAGAGTCGACCCAATTTACTGAAGTCTGATGTGCAATCCATCCTGAAGAAATCAGAGTCAGTCTTGCTGAAGATTGTCTGAACTGAAGCTGAAGAACGAAGCCTGATGATCCATCCTGAAGACAATCCTGAAGTACCATTGGCTGATGTTTCTACTGAGTACACTAAGCATACTCAGGACAGAACTTAGTCAGTGAAGAGTAAGTGTTACCTATCAGGCTGTGCTGAATGCACATAAGACCTGACTTAGGCCTTGGTTCAGTTTACCTGAATCATGTAAGTCCAAAGCAAAAAGGTTACACATACTGGGCTGAATAACCTATCAGGCTGTGCTGAATGCACATAACACCTGACTTAGGCATTGGTTCTGTTTACCTGAATCATGCAAGTACAAAGCAAAAAGGTTATTTATTCTATGAGACCAAGAGACAAAGAGAATGTCAGCAAGACTCCGATAAAGACAAACATTCAGGCTGAGTTATTAGCAAGAGACTCAGAGTACTGAATGTACGAGGAAGGACAAATGTCAGAAGATCAACTAGCCGTTTGAACGGAAAGCCAATGATCTTTTGACACGTATGTACGGAGTCTGTGTAGCATTTAATTCGGCATTTAATGCGTCTCAGAGTTGCAGGCGGCGGGACAAAATTGCCAGATTAAGCATGGTGATTAGGTCAACAGTACATCTCGCCTGAAACCACCCTAAAATAGGAAAGATCTGGGTAGATCTCCTCCAACGGATCTATCTTGAATCTCGACTATAAATATTGAGAGTCTTGCACTCATTCAAGGCTAACGGGAAATTTCCAAGTGAAAGCTCTCAAGAATCCAAGCACTCAAAGCATACTTTGAACAACACTCTGCAATTAAATTTCCCTAGTGTTGTAGTAGGATTCTCTTTGTATTTGCTTAGATCGATAACTCTAAAATTTAGCATTACTTTGTATTGCTAGAGTTATCTTAGTTGGAAACCAAGAATACCAAACCACTCAGGGTGTGAGATTGGTTGGTTAGAAGGACTGGGACTTGTAAAACGCCCAGGGGTCAGTTCCTAAGAGAGGAAGTTGGCTATTCGTGTCCCTTGGCACGTAAAACCCAAGTACCTATCCTCAGGGTTTTGAGGGTAGCTTCCTGTTAAATCAGGCCGTGGACGTAGGAGTTGGTTATCTCCGAACCACGTTAAAAAGACCTTTGTGTGCTGATTTACATTCATGTTCAGGATCATAATTTTCATCATACTAAACTGAACATTCTGCATTGATTTTATATTCAGGACTGAATCAATCATCCTGAATCTTAATACTGTGCACTCAGCCTTAACCACCAGTTTACTAAGCAAACTCAGAGAAAACATTTTTAGAAACTAAAACGAGTAGAAACTAAGGGCTCACTTTCCGCACGTACTCTAGCTCACTGAGATAGTAGTCCAACTGACTAGCTTCCGAGCGGTCAGTATGTTTGTTATCTCTATTGAGCTTCCGAGCACTTTACTCACACTCAGCTTATCTGACTCGTTACTGAACGATCCCTGCTGCCCCTGTGGACATTCAGCATACTGAGTAATTCAGGAAATCTTGACTGAGCGTGTTAGAGCATTTTTCTGAGTCTTTCAGAAAAATTTGACATCAGTGTATTCCCCCCATACACTGATTATACTCGTTTTGGGACCAACAAGTGGTATCAGAGCGGTGGTTCAAAAGACCACTGACTTTGTTTACCAACAGGTTCTAAGGAGAAACTTTTGGTGGTCAACTGAACAGATCTGTTTCTGAAAACCTGCATACATGGCATCCGGTTCTAAGCGCCTTGAAGGCAGTCTTCCTGAATTCTCTATTGATAATTATGACTATTGGAAATTCAGGGTACTCGCACATCTCTATTCCATCCATGATCAGATGCCATTGGTGATTGAGCTTAGCTCAGACTCAGCAGGAGAACTCGACCTTCAGCTCGCTCTAGAGCAATTGATGGCTGACTTCTCAAGGCTGCAGGGGACTCATACTCACACAGTAGATGTGAATGCACAGCTGAGTGGGGAAAATGATCAGTTAACTGAGTCTCTCAGAGTGAGAGATACTGAGAAAGCCCTCAGATTAGTACATCTTTAGGAAGAGTTGCTTCATGCTCGGAATAAGCATGATGGAGCTCTACTGGAGGTTGAAAGACTGAAAGGTGTAATCAGCTCACTGATTGAGACTCGTGACACTGATCTGTTCCTCGCTCAGGAACAGCTGATGTTGAGCGAATCGCTCTAAGAGTGATGTTCGAAACTTAGTGGCAAGCTCGCCTTTGTGCTGAGCAAACTGCTTGGGATCTTGAGCTGATCTCAAAAGAGAAAGCTCACGAAGAGTTGGTGCTTCAATACACCACTGAAAATGAGGCCCTGAAACAAAAGAATAGGCAACTTGAGGAAAAGCTGAAGAAGTTACACGAGTCTTCCCTAGTGGTTGATGAGTTAACAAGTTTCTCTCAGCATACCGATGGTGCCAAAGATGGGTTAGGCTATAATGCCTCTAAAGACCCAAAGGGCAAGAAGAAGAGAGGTGCTTCAGGGAGCAACTCTCAGAAGAAGTTTGTCCCTGCCTAAACTGACGACAAGAGCCCAAGTGTTGCTCGTCAGGATAAAGGCAAAGGGATGGAGAAAATGCCTGCTGAACCTGTCAAGAAAAGGACTGAGGAACCAAGGCCAAAACCTAAGGGAAAGGCAAAGGCTCCTCATCCTGAGTTGAGGAAGATAGACCAACGGAACTCCAAGGCTCAGCCTAGGAAACCTCAAGCTGGAAAGAATTCCGCCCCTAGCACTTCTCAGGCTCAGCCTAGAAATGCTCAGGAAGGAACTCCTGTCAGAGGAGGCCTCAGGCAAAGCCAAGGATTACTGAGGTCCAGACTCCTCAGGCAGGGCACAGAGCCCATCAGGAGCGTCCCAATCCTCAAAGGAGAAGGACAAACCAGGTGGCCTCTGAAGGGCAACGGAGACCTGACTCCGATAACACTCAGGCCAGACCTCAAGTGCCAAGAGGTCAGGCCAGAGCTGCTCCTTCTCAGGACAGACCCCAGCCCAATGCACCCAGGCCAAGGAGGAACAGGAGGCCCGCCCCCAAGAATCAATCCAGGGCTCCTGAACCTCAGGCTGACACCCATACACCCTCAACTTCCCAGGCACAAAGGAAGAAGAGGACTGTGTAGTTGATGTTTCTGGGAGATAGGTTTACACTTCTGATGCTATCAAAATTGTTAAACAAATCTGGATCCTGAAGGGTATGGCTGACTCTGTAGGACCCAATACGAGATGGGTACCTGAGGCCTGATTCTTTTCAGATCGCTGCGGGCTACAAGAAGAGGAAGGAGGATCTGATGAAGGACTGGTACTTGGACTCACGGTGTTTCAGGCACATGACCGGATTTCGTGATCTCCTTCAGGATTATGCAGCTCAGGAAGGCCCGCAGGTAACCTTTGGTGACAACTCTAAGGGTTTCACCAGGGGATTCGGAACCCTTGTTATTGGCTCTGTCCGTGTACTGAATGTATCATATGTTGAGGGACTGAGACATAACTTACTCTCGGTCAGTCAGTTCTGTGACCGAGGATATAGTGTAGAATTTACATCTAACATGTGTCTTGTAAAGGACAAATCTACACTACAGGTTCTGATTACAGGTATCAGGAGGGGCAATGTATATTTTGCTGACTTCAAGAGCAGCCCTCCTGAAACTTGTTTGGTCGCTAAGAGCTCCTCTGAGCTCAGTTGGCTTTTGCATAAACGCCTGAGTCACTTAAACTTCAAGATTATTAACAAAATTTCTAGACTTTCTCTTGTAGATGGTCTACCTAATGAAGTTTTTAGCAAAGACCACGTGTGCGGAGCATGTCAGGAAGGCAAGCAAACCAAAGCCTCATTCAAAGAGAAAGAAGCCTTCTCAACTGACAGAGTGCTTCAGCTCCTGCACATGGATCTCTTTGGTCTAGTTACTCCTGTCAGCATAAAAGGTAGGAAATATACCCTTGTTGTTGTTGATGACTATTCCAGGTACACATGGGTTATTTTCTTGCTGAACAAGAAGGAGACTCAGGTCAAGCTTCCGGAGTTACTCAAGCAATTGAGTACTGAACAGGGTCAGAGCATAGTCAGGATCAGATCAGATCGAGGAATAGAGTTTATAAACTCTATTATAACTGACTTTTGTACTATGCATGGTATAGCTCATGAGACTTCTGCAGCCCGGACCCCTCTGCAGAATGGGGTAGCTGAAAGAAGGAACTAGACCCTGAAGAAAGCTGCCCGAACCATATTGGCTGAGTCAGGACTGCCCAAGAAGTACTGGGCTGAAGCAATCAATACTACTTGCTACACTCAGAACCGATCTATGCTGAACAAACAACATGCTCAGACACCTTATGAAACTTGGAACAAGAGGAAGCCTCGCATCTCTTATTTCCATATTTTTGGGTCTAAGTGTTTCATCCCGAACAATGGGAAAGACCAGCTGAAAGCCATTGATAGCAAATCTGATGAGGGAGTTTTCTTAGGATACTCCTCAGTCAGTAAAGCTTTCAGGGTGTATAACTGTCGGACCCTTTGTGTGGAGGAAACACCTCATGTTGTGTTTGATGAGACTGCATCAGTGCGTAGAAAACAGGTTCCAAGTCCTGACACTGAGGGGGTTACCAAGAGAGTAACAAGACTGAGCCTGATAAATCCTGAATTCAAGATCAAACTTGTCAGTGCTCCCAAAGGATGGGATGATGATGATGAAGATCAGGATGGACCTCAGGGCAACACTCAGCAAGCCCCAGCCTCGGAGAATGTTGAGTCTCAGACGGAGGGACAGACTCAACCTGAGGTACGTAATATCGGTGATGATGCTTCTGCACCTGAGATAGTTACTGAGTCTAACACTGTAGGGGAAAACAATGTTTCTGATGTTGGCCAACCCTCAGAAAATGACTCAGTATCCCCTGTTCTTGCTCGTTCCGCTTCTTTGCCTGTTATTGTCGAGACTAATGTTTCAGGATCAGGCGACGGGACGTCAGCAGCTCCCAATGCAGCCGTCAGTAGAAGGCGGTGGCTAGATGATCACTCATTGGCTGATATCATTGGTGATGTCAATGAGGGGGTCAGGACGAGGTTGTCCTTTGGCGAAAGCGTTATGTTTTGTTGTTTCCTGAGTGATCAGGAATCTAAGAGCATAGAAGAAGCTCTTGCTGACCCCAACTGGATATTAGCCTTTCAGGATGAGCTCAATCAGTTTGAGCGGAATCAGGTTTGGGAGTTAGTTGAGAGTCCTAGGCGTCAACATGTTATTGGCACCAAGTGGGTTTTTAAGAACAAGAGGGATGAGAAGAATGTTGTTGTCAGAAATAAGGCCAGACTAGTAGCAAAGAGTTACTCTCAGGCCGAGGGAATCGACTATGATGAGACCTTTGCTCCGGTCGCAAGGTTAGAGGCAATCAGGCTGTTTTTGGCATATGCAACATTCAAAAAGTTCAAAGTGTATCAGATGGATGTGAAGAGTGCTTTCTGAATAATGTACTGAACGAGGAGGTCTATGTTGAGCAACCTCCAGGGTTCGAAGTTGGTGACAAGGTATATCACCTGAAGAAAGCTCTTTATGGCCTAAAGCAAGCTCCGAGAGCTTGGTATGATGCACTTTCCCAATTCCTGATAGACCACAGGTTCGTGAAAGGAACAGTGGACAGGACCCTCTTCCGGATATCCGTAGGGGAGGACATTCTTCTGGTTCAGATTTATGTGGATGACATAATATTTGGATCTCCTAATCTGAAGCTTTGTGAGAAATTCTCCAAGCTGATGACTGGGAAATTTGAGATGTCAATGATGGGAGAAATGAACTTCTTTCTGGGTCTCCAAGTCAGGCAATCTGACTCCGGAATTTTCATTAATCAGTCTAAGTATGCGAGGGACTTGATTCAGAAATTCAGAGTTCAGTCCAGCAAAGTCTCACGTATTCCCATGAACACAAATGAGAAGCTGGTTCCTGACAAAGAAGGAGTCTCGGTAAATCAGACTGAATATAGGGCACTAATAGGATCCTTATTGTACCTTACTGCAAGTCGTCCTGACATCACTTATGCAGTCGGAGTTTGTGCAAGGTATCAGTCTGATCCAAAGAAGAGTCATCTAGAGAGTGCCAAAAAGATATTGAAATACCTGAAGGGTACAGTCAATTTAGGACTTTGGTATCCCTCTGATGACAATCTAGAACTGACTGGCTATTCAGATGCAGATTATGGAGGCTGTAGGCTTGATAGGAAATCAACTACAGGCACATGTCAGTTTCTAGGGAGTAAACAGATCTCTTGGTTTTCTAAGAAGCAAACCAGTGTTGCAACGTGATTAGGGTCATAATTGCATGTTTTTGCATCCATTTCTATATGGTTTTGATGTGCTTATGTTCATATTTGACCCTAATTTGGTATAAATTGTGCTATTAACCATTTTGTGGCAAGAAAATGTGTTTTGTAGTGAAAACGAGCAAAAACCGGCAAAAGACAAGCAAGTTCGTGAAAGTTCAGAAAATTTGAGTTGATCCAATGGAGGCAAATGATGTACAATGTCTAAGAGTTTGAAGAGAGGGTCGCAACGCAAAAAGAATCGAGTCAATCGGAGCTCTAGAACTCAAGATATGAAGAAAACGAGAAAGTCGAGGATCGATCGGACATGTCGAGGCCGAGCTCGAGCGCAGCCAGGCCAGACTCGTGCGACCATGAGCCGCATTCGTGCGACGAACCTCTGGTTTGGGAGACGACGAACCGCACGAGTGCTCACACGACCCAGACTCATGCGGCCACATGCTTGGACTCGTGCGATGGTTCGGCAAGCCACATTTTCAGGGGTATTCTCGTCTTTTCGCACGTTTAATGAGGGGCATATTGGACCAAGCATTGTGGGCACTATAAATACTCTAAAGATCAGATTCTCAAGGCATCCAAGACACATTAGTTCATAATCATAGTTCAATTCTTAGATTAGAGAGAGAGTGAGGTAGTTACTTGGTGGTTTCTTAAGATTTCTTCTCACAAATTCTTAGATAACTTTTGATCTACCGTAGTGATCGTTGATCTGTTAATTCCTGCATTCTCGTCTCGTCTAAGGCTACATTCTCATCGATCGAATTTCAATTTCCATTGTCGGATTTCAAATTAGCATTTTAGAGGTAAATTGTATCTTTCCAAATTTTCATTGTAATAGGTAAATTTCTTTACAATTCTTTCTTAATGATGATAGTTTCTAGCTTAATTGTTTTCATGATTACTCAATTAGCCATGAGCTAATTCCTTTATGTGTTAGTGTATGATTCCTATGGAGTAGTGTAATGTTATGTTGATCTTTTGAATGCTTTGAGTTGATGTATGATCAATTCTCTAATTTGATGGTTTGCATGAATGCTTGCATGTGTAGATGATAATAGGGCCATTAGGGAGTTAGACTCTTGCGAAAGTAGAGCTTATTTCCTAAATTTTCTTATATTAAGGCCAATGCATATCAAGTGTTTGAAGAAATTCCTAAGATAGTGAGAATTATCTCTAGTGAATTAGATGAACAATTAGAGGCTTTGATATGTTATTAGGGAAACCTTTTGCATGTTAGAGTGGATTTCCCATTGATTATGCACAATCTCATTGCATGATAAAGTGATACACACTCATGAAACATAGGATAGTACACTAGCACATTTCCCTCACATTTGCTCACTTTGCAAACACAAGGTGATAGGTAGTTTACTATTTTGACGCATTAGTAGACAATAGAAACCTTTCCCCTTTATTGCTTTGTTAACTAGCCAATTGAAACAACGAATTTTCCTTACAAGTCCCTGTCTCCTTTGGGTTCGATATATTTTAAAACTTGGTCAAGCTTACCACGCTAATAGCGAACACATACACTTGCGTGAGGACTCATTTACACCGAACACAACGTCTACTACTAAGGCTAAGTATATGGCGGCAGGCAGTTGTTGTTCTCAGATCCTTTGGCTGAAACATCAACGGAGAGACTACCAAATTGAGGCCACTGAAGTCCCAATTTATTGTGACAATAATAGTGCCATTGCCATATCCCAAAACCCAGTCTTACACACAAGGTGTAAGCATGTAGACATCAGGCATCACTTTATCAGAGATCATGTTGAGAAGAAGGACATCAGGATGGAGAGAGTCCCTACTGATGAACAGAGAGCTGACATTCTGACTAAGGCTTTGCCTGAAACCAGATTTGTTGAGTTATCAGTAGAGTTAGGACTCCTTGACCCAGGCTTAGGAGATTCAATCTGAATCTCTAATCAGAATGCGCAAGGTCAGGGGGAATGACTAACTAGGACTCAGGATGAAGGAATCTCATAGAGATTGTGAATGGTTGTAGGGGGAACATTTAGTATGAAAAGGATATCAGTATAGACTGACTAAGTTTCAGGACACTGAATTCAGGGTTTGTCACCCTGATAGGTCACATGTGGTATCAGTCAGAATACAAATCTGACTGACTGGTATGTTTCCTGATTTATATCTAGTCATCTTATCTTGCTTGCATCATCCTTGATACTGTTTGCCGTATTGTCAAATTAAATTATTTTGTCATTTAATCCCAACCATTCATTTAATATTCAGTTATTCTTTAATGAAAATTATTTGAATTAAATACGGACATGCTCTGACGCGCATTTAATGCACAGTGGGCGGGAACAATTTTTGATAAAATTTTGACTCATTTTTATTGAAAACCGAAGAGGCTCCATGCATCTTGCGTCTTAATCTTAACCATTGAATCTCATAAGTCTTTATTTTCTGAGCCATCCGATTAAAACTGGATTTTTGTATAAATAAGGGAAGTTTTTATTATTGCGATCTTTACACACTCAAATCTTTTCTTGCTATATTTCTCTCTGCTATCTTCTTTCCTTCACTTCTTCAAACTTCATCTATGGCTTCACCTTCTGTAGATTCGTTCTTTGGGAATCATTTCCATCTCAGAAACGAAATTCACTGGGAACCCTTTGGAGATTTCACTTCTAACCATCCTGATATTCTGCCTGTGATAGAACTTTTTGAAAATGCAGGACTTCTACAGTTTATCACAACAAAACCCAAGAGACTTCATCCTCGTCTTGTTGCTGCTTTCTACATCAAAATGGCGCAGAACAAGGACTTTCAGGAGTGGGAGACCTGCATTCCGCTGACCTCTTGCGTGAAAGGGAAGAATGGTGAAGATGAGATGACCAGGAAGTGGGTCACTCTCAACATTAGGCAGAAGATTAAGAAGGTATTTAATCTTCCCCACTCTGGACGAAGTCCTATCGACTACGGGTTTGGGACTGAGAAGGACTATCTCCAGTCTCTCTGCGATGGAGACGTTGTCTTGAAGTTGGGTCTGAACAAGCCCGTCCTGAGGACTGAGAATCGTCACCTCTTCGACCTGACTAGTCAGGGGGTGATGGGGATTGCTGGAGGGTTGGAACAGATCTCCCGACCGAAATTATATACCATGATGGCAATCTCAGACGCCTCAGTGCACAACTTTCACTGGGAGGATTATTTTCTCCATCTACTGGTAGCTGAGACCAACAAGATCAAATACTCGCCGGAGGGTCAGGTGACATTTGAGGCCAAGATGCTCTATGGCACCAAGATTTCTCTGATCTTGGAAACCTTGGATCTCGGTGATGTGGATCAGGCCCAATCACTCGAGATTCCAGCAAAAATCAACCTCTTCAGAGCTTACTCCGGTGATGCTGGGACAAAGAAGAGACCAAGAACCCAGAAGAAGAAAGCTCAGGCGAGCACGACTGGAGGAGTCAAGTCTCAGGTGAGAAAATCTTCAGGGGACCTTATTGCGAAGCCAGCGGAGGACAAATCCAAGCCCTCCGGACCCAAGCAACAGAAGCTGAAATTTTTATATCCAGGGTCAGAGGAGCAAAAGAAGAAGCTCGTGGAAGAGAAGGCTGCTGAAGAAGTGATTCAGCATGCAACTCCGGAGGGGGAATCAACTCAGCCTGCTCTTGAAATTGCTCCCATCTCTGCCGTTCCGGAAGTTGCACCCTCTGATCTGAAACCACTGATCCTCAATATTGCATCAGCTTATCAGGGCTTGGAGGCCCACTCGGGTGAGGATCAGGGGGAACCCGCTTAGGTAGAAGGAGTTGAGAAGGAGGATGCTGAAGTGGTTTAGGCTGAAGTCCCATGGCCATTCCCTGCGCCTGACGAGAACACATTGCCTGATTTTGAGAATGTGGCATGGGGAACAGCTACGGAAATGGTGGAAAAGAGGTTTCCTGACCTCTCAGATGCTCAAAAGGAGGTAGTTGTGCAACTTCGCACTTACGCCATGATCAGGAATGCCACCTGGCCTGAACTAAGTCATCTCGGAGAATCGAGAGGATGGGACAAAATGGCTGAATCTGAAGCTGTTCTTTTCGATCACTTTGAGGTAAATTCTTTACATCAATTGATCAAAATGGTGGACTTTATCAAAACCGTCCGACGCTTCTATCCTGAGCCCGAGCCAGAAAGAGTAGAGAAGGAAAAGGAAGTTGAGAGGGAGGTGGTTGTGATTGCTGATGACACTCAGCAAGGTGGCACTGAAGGGGTCAGTGCACCGGCCGATGAAGTACTCCTGGGACCCGGGACTACGGAGGCTTCAGGAGAGGGTCCAACAGGTCTGGTCCGAGTAAGAGGAAAATGGATCACCCCAGAGTCCTTATATGTTCAAAACTCCTCACGAGCTCTTGCCAATCTTCACAGAAGGGTAATCCTCGTTGAGCGAAAAATAAGTTGGGTCGGTTCAAATTCTGAAATTCTGAATAAGAAGATGAATAGGCTGGATCGAGATCTGAACGAGATGGGTACGGATATGCATGCTGCGATTGACCTTCTCGGTGAAGTTCGGGCACAACACTCAGTAGATCTCACTGTTATTACTGAGCAAGCAAAAAGGGCCATTCAGAGTTGCAATCAAATGGTCTCTGATGCACAAACTCAGCAAGAGAATAAGCTTGCCACTTTTCTTGATCAACAACTGACTGAGAAGGTTGATCAACTGGTTGATGAAAATCTGGCCAAGCTAAAGGCTGAACTGAAGGCGGAGCTGCTGAGTGAAATGTTCAACCAAGAGAAAATGGAGATTGCCTCTGCCCTGGACAACCGAATGACGAGCTTCGAAGGACGGCTGAAGGCTGAACACAATTCAGCTGTTGATAAGCTCAGTGTTGGTCTGAGAGGGATGGCTGGGCAAATAGGGCAACTTCAGGCTAAGCAGACTGAGATGGAAAAGCCAAGAAGAAGATCTTCCCCCTTGAATTGAAAGCTGAGGACAGAAAAAGGACTAGGTCCGTTGCTGCCATCAAAGCTGCTGAAGGCTCAGATCCGAAGAGGTTGAGGTCCTCTGAAGATCCTGCCCTGGAACCCTTGTATACTGAGATGGAGGAACAAATGCACCCTGGGATGACCACTCAGAAGAAGATGGTGATGACTGAGGCGGAGAAGTTAGCGAAGATGAAGGAGATTTCGCTACTCAGTCAGATCCAACGATTGAAAGAGTCCAATGAGTACCTGACTTCGCAGGTTCAGAAGAAGAAAACTGTGCTTTCTGGATCTCGAACGAAGACTCAGAGGAAGATGGTGGTCAATCCAGGTCAAAGTCCTCCTCCACTTCAGTTTGTGGAGGACTTCATCCTGATTGAGATGTTGGAGGTATGGATTCCGATCCGGAATAGGTTGGCATATCTATTCTATGTGGTGGGTTATGGGACGATCAAACTGAAGATAAAGACGTCATACTCCATCACTGGATGGCACAGGAGCATCCGGATCTCTGGGCTGAAATTATCAGACATGCTGACACTAAAGGTGTAGAGATCGCTCCTCCGGATTCATCAAGTATCCTCCTCCACTCTTCAGGAACTCCAAGCAACTGGACCGGAAAGCAATATCTGAAGAAGTCGTCAGGGTAGGACGCGCTGCCGGGGCCTTTGGTGATCGGAACAGGATGAAGCAGGTCCTGAACCGAGTCTTGGAGATGTATGAAATTCCTTAAGTTGCTTGGAATAAGGATGAAGATTAGATCAGGAGTTAGTTGTTCAGGAATTTGTAATAGCTTCAGGATAACTGTAACTCTTATATCAATCAATGAAGTTATTTTACTTTCCTGAGTACAACTTCTTGTTGACTCCTAAATTTTCTTTTCTGTATCCTTATTAAAAAAAAACTATACTAACCCATTCCTTATTTTCATCTTATAGACTAAGTGCCTAGTTTGTCAGGTGATACTGAGTTTTTTGCACTGACTGAGTCAGTTGATTGTATAGATGAATAGGAATTTACTTAAGGGTTTTGACATCATCAAAAAGGGGGAAATTGTTGGGACAATCTGAGTATTTTGATTAGATCCCAAAACCCCTGAT
>JAPKLY010002537.1:0-24065 GCA_026898435.1 Prunella vulgaris | reverse complement strand
TCAGAATTGTCAGACAAATCTGGATCCCGAAGGGTATGGCTGACTCAGTAGGACCCAATACGAGATGGGTACCTGAGGCCTGATTCTTTTCAGGTCACTGCGGGCAACAAGAAGAAGAAGGAGGATCTGATGAAGGACTGGTACTTGGACTCAGGATGTTCCAGGCACATGACCAGATTTCGTGATCTCCTTCAGGACTATGTAGCTCAAGAAGGCCCGCAGGTAACCTTTGGTGATAACTCTAAGGGTTTCACCAGAGGATTCGGAACCCTTGTTATTAACTCTGTCCGTGTTATGAATGTATCATATGTTGAAGGACTGAGACATAACTTGCTCTCGGTTAGTCAGTTTTGTGACCGAGGATATAGTGGAGAATTTACATCTAATATGTGTCTCGTAAAGGACAAATCTACACTGCAGGTTCTGATTACAGGTGTCAGGAGGGGCAATGTATATTTTGCTGACTTCAAGAGCAGCCCTCCTGAAACCTGTCTGGTCACTAAGAGCTCCTCTGAGCTCAGTTGGCTTTGGCATAAACGTCTGAGTCACTTAAACTTCAAGATTATTAACAAAATCTCTAGACTCTCTCTTGTAGATGGTCTGCCTAATGAAGTTTTTAGCAAAGACCACGTGTGCGGAGCGTGTCAGGAAGGCAAGCAAACCAAAGCCTCATTCAAAGTGAAGGAAGCCTTCTCTACTGACAGAGTGCTTCAGCTCCTGCACATGGATCTCTTTGGTCCAGTAACTCCTGTCAGCATAAATGGTAGGAAATATACCCTTGTTGTTGTTGATGACTATTCCAGGTACACATGGGTTATTTTCTTGCTGAACAAAAAGGAGACACAGGTCAAGCTTCCTGAGTTACTCAAGCAATTGAGTACTGAACAGGGTCAGAGCATTGTCAGGATTCGATCAGATCGAGGAACCGAGTTTATAAACTCTATTATAACTGACTTTTGTACTAACCATTGTATAGCTCATGAGACTTCTGCAGCTAGGACCCCTCAGCAGAATGGGGTAGCTGAAAGAAGGAATCGTACCCTGAAGGAAGCCGCTAGGACCATGTTGGCTGAATCAGGACTGCCCAAGAAGTACTGGGCTGAAGCAATCAACACTGCTTGCTACACTCAGAACCGATCTATGCTGAACAAACAACATGCTCAGACACCCTATGAAACTTGGAACAAGAGGAAACCTCGCATCTCTTATTTCCATATTTTTGGGTGTAAGTGTTTCATCCTGAACAATGGGAAAGACCAGCTGAATGCCTTTGATAGCAAATCTGATGAGGGAGTTTTCTTAGGATACTCCTCAGTCAGTATAGCTTTCAGGGTGTATAACTGTCGGACCCTCTGTGTGGAGGAAACACCTCATGTTGTGTTTGATGAGACTGCATCAGTGCATAGGAAACAGGTTCCAAGTCCTGATACTGAGGGAATTACCAAAAGGGTAACAAGGCTAAGTCTGAAGAATCCTGAATTCAAGATCAAACTTGTCAGTACTCCCAAAGGATGGGATGATGATGATGAAGATCAGGATGGACTTCAGGCCAACCCTCAGCAAGCCCCTGCCTCAGAAAATGTTGAGTCTCAGACGGAAGGACAGACTCAACCTGAGGTACGTACTGTCGGTGATGATGCTTCTGCACCTGAGACAGTTACTGAGTCCAACACTGTAGGGGGAAACAATTTCTCTGATATTGGCCAACCCTCAGGAAATGACTCAGTATCCCCTGTTCTTGCTCGTTCCGCTTCTTTGCCTATTATTATTGAGACTAATGTTTCAGGATCAGGCAATGGAACATCAGTAGCTCCCAGTGCTCCAGTCAGCAGGAGGCGATGGCTAGATGATCACTCATTGGCTGATATCATTGGAGATATCAATGAGGGGGTCAGGACGAGGTTGTCCTTTGGTGAAAGCGCTATGTTTTGTTGCTTCCTGAGTGATCAGGAACCTACAAGCATAGAAGAAGCTCTAGCTGATCCCAACTGGATCCTAGCCATGCAGGATGAGCTCAATCAGTTTGAGCGGAATCAGGTTTGGGAGTTAGTGGATAGACCTAGGCGTCAACATGTTATTGGCACCAAATGGGTTTTCAAGAACAAGAGGGATGAGAAGAATGTTGTTGTCAGAAATAAGGCCAGGCTAGTAGCAAAAGGTTACTCTCAAGCCGAAGGTATCGACTATGATGAGACCTTTGCTCCAGTCGCAAGATTAGAAGCAATCAGGTTGTTTCTGGCTTATGCAACATTCAAGAAACTCAAAGTGTATAAGATGGACGTAAAGAGTGCTTTTCTGAATGGTGTACTGAATGAAGAGGTGTATGTTGAGCAACCTCCTGGATTCGAAGTCGGTAATAAAGTATACCACCTGAAGAAAGCCCTTTATGGCCTGAAGCAAGCTCCGAGAGCTTGGTATGATACATTATCCCAATTCCTGATAGACCACGGGTTCGTGAAAGGAACAGTGGACAGGACCCTCTTCCGGATCACCGAAGGGGAAGACATTCTCTTGGTTCAGATTTATGTGGATGACATAATATTTGGATCTCCTAATCTGAAGCTTTGTGAGAAATTTTCCAAGCTGATGACTGGGAAATGTGAGAAATTTTCCAAGCTGATGACTGGGAAATTTGAGATGTCAATGATGGGAGAAATGAATTTCTTTCTGGGTCTCCAAGTCAGGCAAACTGACTCCGGAATTTTCATTAATCAGTCCAAGTATGCGAGGGACTTGATTCAGAAATTTGGAGTTCAGTCCAGCAGAGTCTCACGCTTTCCCATGAATACAAATGAGAAGCTGGATCCTGACAAAGAAGGAGCCTCAGTAAATCAGACTGAATACAGGGCACTGATAGGATCTTTATTATATCTGACTGCTAGTCGTCCTGACATCACTTATGCAGTTGGAGTTTGTGCAAGGTATCAGTCTGATCCAAAGAAGAGTCATCTAGAGAGTGCCAAAAAGATTCTGAAATACCTAAGAGGTACAGTCAACTTAGGACTTTGGTATCCCTCTGATGACAACCTAGAACTGACTGGCTATTCAGACGCTGATTATGGAGGCTGTAGACTTGATAGGAAATCAACTACAGGCACATGTCAGTTTCTAGGGAGTAAACTGATCTCTTGGTTTTCTAAGAAGCAAACCAGTGTTGCAACGTCTACTACTGAGGCTGAGTATATGGCGGCAGGCAGTTGTTGCTCTCAGATTCTTTAGCTGAAACAACAACTGAGAGACTACCAAGTTGAGGCAACTGAAGTCCCAATTTATTGTGACAATAATAGTGCCATAGCCATATCCCAAAACCCAGTCTTACATACAAGGTGTAAGCATGTAGACATCAGGCATCACTTTATCAGAGATCATGTGGAGAAGAAGGACATCAGGATGGAGAGAGTCCCTACTGAAAAACAGAGAGCTGACATCCTGACTAAGGCTTTGCCTGAAACCAGGTTTGTTGAGTTATCAGTAGAGTTAGGACTCCTTGACCCAGGCTTAGGTGATTCAGTTTGAATCTCTGATAAGAATGCACAAGGTCAGGGGGAATTACTCATATGGACTCAGTGTGAAGGAATCCCAGAGAGAATGTGAATGGTTGTAGGGGGAACATTCAGTATAAAATGGATGATCAGTATAGACTGACTAAGGTTCAGGACACAGAGTTCAGGGCTTGTCACCCTGATAGGGCAATAAGTGGTATCAGTCAGAATACATATCTGACTGTCTGGTATGTTTCCTGATTTTTGTCTAAGTCATCTGATATTGCGTGCATTATCCTTTTTACTGTTTGCTGTGTTGTCAAATCAATTTAATTTGCCAAATGATCCCAACCGTTCGTTTTAATATTCAGTTATTATTTAATTCAATTTGTTTGAATTAAATACGGACATACTCTAATGTGCATTTAATGCACTGTGGGCGGGAACAGTTATCGATAAAATTTTGACCAATTACCTTTGAAGAACCGAAAAGGCAAATACTTTTTACTGCTCAATCTTGTCCATTGAATCCCATAGGTCACTATTTTCTAAACTGTCCGATTAAAACCGAATTTTTCTTTCTATAAATAAGAGAAGATCGTGTTGTTAAAACTTTTATGCACCCAATATTTTCTTAACTTACCTTCTCTAAAAACCGATTCTCTTCAAATCTCTTAAAATCTTCCATGGCTTCACCTTCTGCCGATACCTTTTTTGGAAACCTTTTCCATTTAAGAAACGAAATACACTACGAGCCCTATGGGGATTTTTCTTCTAATAACCCCGATATTATGCCTGTGCGAGACCTTTTTAATAATGCAGGTCTTCTGCAGTTCATCACTGCAAAGCCACAGAGGCTCCACCCCAGACTCATTGCTGCCTTCTACCTGAAGATGGCACAAAACAAGGACTCCCAGGAGTGGGAAACTTGTATTCCATTGACCACCTGTGAGAAGGGAAAGGATGGTAAGGAGGAGATGGTCAGGAGGTGGGTCACCTTCAACATTCGGGAGAAGATTAAGGAGGTTTTTAATCTTCCCAACAGAGGACGAAGCCCAGTGGATTATGGGTTTTGGAATGAGAGAGATTTTCTCCAGTCCCTGTGTGATGGAGATGTCGTGCTGAAATCCGGCCTGAATAAATCAGTCTTGAGGACTGAAAACCGTCACTTCTTCGACCTGACAAGTCAGGGAGTGATGGGAATTGCTGGAGGATTGGAGCAGATCTCCAGGCCGAAGCTGTTCACAATGATGGCTATTTCCGACGCCTCTCTGCACAATTTTGACTGGGAGGGTTACTTTCTCCAAATGCTGGTGGCTGAGACCAGCAAAATCAAGTACTCGCCAGAGGGGCAGGCGACTTTTGAGGCCAAGATGCATTTTGGCACCAAGATCTCCATGCTCTTGGAGACTCTGGATCTCGGTGATGTGGATCAGGCCCAATCACTCGAGATCCCAGTGAAAATCCATCTCTTCAGAGCTTATTCCGATGATGCTGACACAAGGAGAAGGCCTCGGACTCAGAAGAAGAAGGCCCAGGCGAGCATGACTGGAAAAGTCCAGGCTCAGGCAGGCAAGTCTTCAGAGTCTGATACAGCAAAGCCAGCAGAGGATAAATCTAAGACTTCCAGACCCAAGCAACAAAAGCTGAAATTTCTCTACTCTGGGTCAGCTGAGCGAGAGAAGAAGCTTATGGAAGTGCAAGCTGCTGAAGCTGTTGAGAAGGAATCAGCTCAGGCGCAGGATGCTGCTGAAGCTGTTGAGAAGGAACCAGCTCAGGCACAGGCTGTTCCTGAATTTGCTCCGATTGCATCCCCTGATCCCAACCAGCTAATCCTTAATATTGCTGAAACCTATCAGAGTTTAGGTCAGGAAGAGCCTGCTCAGGAAGGATGAGTTGAGCTAGAGGCTGCTGAATCAGTTCAGCATGAAGCACCATGACCTTTCCCTGCGCCCGATGTGAACAGTCTATCAGATTTTGAGATAGTTGCAAGGGGAGAGGCAGCTGAGATGGTGGAGAGGAGATTCCCTGATCTTACTGAGGCTCAGAAGGAGGCAGTTGTGCAACTCCGCACTTTTTCCATGATCAGAAATGCTACTTGGTCTGAGCTCAGCCAGCTAGGAGAGTCCAGAGGACGGGACTGCATTGCAGATCTAGAGGCCGCCCTCTTTGATCATTTTGATGTAAACTCTCTACATCATCTGATCAAAATGGTGGATTTTATCAGAACAGTGCGCAGAACGTATCCTGAGCCTGAGACTCAGGAAGCTGAAGAGAGGGGAGAAGAGAAAGAGGCTGGAAGGGAAGTGGTAGTAATTGCTGATGACGATCAGCCAGGTGGCACTGAGGGAGTCAGTGCACCGGCCGATGAAGCAATCCAGGGACTCGGGATTGCGGAGACTTCAGGAGAGGGTCCACCAGGCTTGGTCCGAGTCTGCGGTAATTGGATTACACCCGAAGCACTTTATCTTCACAATTCCTCACGAGCTCTTGGCAATCTGCACAGGAGAGTAATCCTCGTTGAGCGAAAATCAAAAAGGGTTAATTCAAATTCTGAATTGTTGAACAAGAAAGTCAAAGAGACTGGACCGGGACCTGAATGATATGGCCACTGATATGCATGCAGCAATTGATCTCCTTGGGGAAGCTCGGTCTGAAATCAATGTAGAACTCACTGTCATTACAGAGCAAGCCAAGGATGCTATTCAGAACTGCAATCAGATGGTTTCAGATGTGCAGACTCAGCAGGAGACTAAACTTGCCAACTTTCTGGATCAACAACTATCTGAAAAGGTTGATCAACTGGTTGATGAGAAGTTGGTCAAGTTAAGAACTGAACTGAAGGAGGACCTGCTGAAGGAGTTGTCTGCTCAGGAGAAGGAGAAAATTGCATCTGCCCTAGACTCAAGGATGGAAAACTTCGAGGGTCGACTGAAGGCTGCACACAATTCAGCCATTGATCAGCTCAGTATCGGCCTGAGAGGAATGGTAGGGCAGATTGGGCAATTGCAGGTGAAGCAGACTGAGATGGATAGTCAGTTCAATCTTTTGGCGGAGTCAGTGGATGAAGTTGTCAAACGTATTAATGACGATGATGCCAAAAAGGGGGAAGAAGGGAAGAAGCAAATTGCCACTACTGGCAAAGCTAAGAAGAAGAACTTTCCCCTGGAACTGAAGGCTGCGGATAGAAAGAGGACTAGATCCGTAGCTGCCATCGAAACTGCTGAAGGCTCAGATCCGAAGAAGTTGAGACCCTCTGAAGATTCGGCTCTCGAGCCATTATATAAGGAGACGGAGGAACAAATAATGCCATCTGGGCTGACCACTCAGAAGAAATTGGTGATGACTGATGCTGAAAGGATAGCAAAAATGAAAGAAATTTCAATGCTCAGTCAGATCCAGCGCCTAAAAGAATCTAATGAGTATCTGACTTCTCAGGTCCAGAAGAAGAAATCTGTATCATCTGGATCTCGGATAAAGACTCAGAGGAAGATTGTGGTCAGACCAGATCAAAGTCATCCTCCATCGAAGTTTGTTGAAGACTTCATTCCGATTGAGATGCTGGAGGTTTGGATTCCGATCCGGAATAGGTGGGCATACCTATTCTATGTGGTGGGGTTATGGGACGATCAGACTGAAGAAAAAGACGTCATACTCCATCACTGGATGGCACAGGAGCATCCTGATCTATGAGCTGAAATCATCAGACATGCTGACACTGAAGGTGTTGAGATCGCTCCTCCGGAATTCATCAAGTACCTTCCTCCACTCTTTAGGAATTCTAAGCAGCTGGACCGGAAAGCAATTTCTGAAGAAGTCGTCAGAGTAGGACGAGCTGCCGGGGCCGTTGCTGATCGGAACAGGATGAAGCAGGTCCTGAATCGAGTACTGGAGATGTACGAGATTCCACTGACTGCTTGGAATAAGGATGAAGACTAGATCAGGAGTTAGTTGTTCAGGAATTTTTTAATAGCTTCAGGATACTTGTATTTTCTTATCAATCAATGAAGTTATTTATTTTTCCTGAGTACAACTTCTTGTTGACTCCAGAATTTACTTTTCTGAATTCTTATCAAGAACTGTACTAACCCATTCCTTGTTTTCATCTTATAGACTAAGTACCTAGTTTATCAGGTGGTACTGAGTTATTTTCACTGACTAAGTCAGTTGATTGTATAGATGAATAGGAATTTGCTTATGGGTTTTGGCATCATCAAAAAGGGGGAAATTGTTGGGACAATCTGAGCATTTTGATTAGATCCCAAAACCCCTGATGAATTTGCCTAAGTATAGTGTTCATGATAAAATAGTTCAGGATAGTTAGGTTAGAGATTCAGTACTGGATTACCATGCTAAAGACTGAAGAATATTGGAGTCGACCCAATTTACTGAAGTCTGAAGTGTAAACCATCCTGAAGGAGTCAGTCAGTCTCGCTGAAGATTGTCTGATCTGAAGCTGAAGATCGAAGCCTGCTGATTCATCCTGAAGTACCATTGGCTGATGTTTCTACTGAGTACACTAAGCATACTCAGGACAGAAGTCAGTCAGTGAAGAGTAAGTGTCACCTATCAGGCTGTGCTGAATGCACATAGGACCTGACTTAGGCCTTGGTTCAGTTCACCTGAATCCTGTAAGTCCGAAGCAAAAAGGTAACACATACTGAGCTGAATAACCTATCAGGCTGTGCTGAATGCACATAGGACCTGACTCAGGCTGTGGTTCAGATCACCTGAATCATGTAAGTCCAAAGCAGAAGGTTATTTATGCTATGGGACAAGAGACAAAAAGAATGTCAGTAAGACTCCATTAAGACACATTCAGACTGAGTTATTAACAAGAGACTCAAAGCATTGAATGTACGAGGAAGGATAAATGTCTGAAGGTCAACTAGCCGTTATAGCGGAGAGCCAATGATCTTTTGACACGTATGCATGGAGTCTGCGCAGCATTTAATGCGGCATTTAATGCGTCTCAAAAAGGTTGCAGGTGATGTGACAACTTGCCAGAATAAGCATGGCGGGTAGGTCGAACAGTATTTCTAGCCTGCAATCTACCTAAAATAGGAAAGATTTGATTTGATCTCCTCCAACGGATCTATTTTGAATCTCGCCTATAAATATGGAGAACCTTGCACCCATTCAAGGTTAACGAGAAATTTCCAAGAGAAAACTCTCAAGAATCCAAGAACACAAAGCATATCATAAAACAACACTCTGCAATTAAATTTCCCTAGTGTTGTAGTAGGATTCACTCTGTATTTGCTTAGATCGATAGCTCTATTATTTAGTATTGATTTGTATTGCTAGAGCTATCATAGTTGGAAACCAGAATACCAAACCTCTCAAAGTGTGAGATAGGTTGGTTAGAAGGACTGAGACTTGTAAAACGCCCAGGGGTCAGTTCCTAAGAGAGAAAGTTGGCTACTCGTGTCCCTTGGCACATAAAACCCAAGCACCTATCCTCAGGGTTTGAGGATAGCTTCCTTTTAAATCAGGTCGTGGACGTAGGAGTTGGTTATCTCCGAACCACGTTAAAAAGTCCCCTGTGTGCTGATTTACTGTTTTGTTCAGGATCATAAATGTCATCATATTAAACTGAACATACTGCATTAGTTTTTAACTTCAGGACTGAATCAATCATCCTGAATCTGAATACTGTGCACTCAGCCTTAATCACCAATTTACTAAGCAACTCAGAGAAAATGATTTCAGAAATTAAAACGAGTAGAATCTAAGGGCTCACTTTCCGCACGTACTCTGACTCACTGAGATAGTAGTCCAACTGACTCGCTTTCGAGCAGTCAGTAGGTTTGTTATCTCTACTGAGCCTCCGAGCACTTTACTCACACTCAGTTTATCTGACTTTTTACTGAACCGTCCCTGCTGCCCCTGTGGACCTTCAGCGTACTGAGTACTTCAGGGAATCCTGACTGAGTGCGTTAGAGCATTTTTCTGAGTCTTTCAGAAAAATCTGACATCAGTGTATTCCCCCCATACACTGATTTAACTCGTTTCGGGACCAACATAGACAAATACTACAGTTGATTTCAACTAATATACACTGCTTGTGTATGAAATAATACTAGTGTGCTCAACTAGTACTACACTTTGTTACATCCAATACTACATTGCTTTTTAACTAATACTATACAACTCTTCAACAAATACTATAGTGTGTTTCAACTACTACTTCAGTAAGGTCAAAGTAATACTATACAACTTGTCTTCTAATACTATATTGTGTTTTTACGAATACTACACTGCTTGTTAGTTACTGTTTAACTAATACCACAGTATGTCCAAAGTAATAACATACAACTTGTAGACTAATACTACAATTTATTTCAACTATTACTATACATATTATCAACTAATACTACAGTCATAATACAAGTTTGTTCAAATTCTCAAATGAACCTCGAGTCGCAAGATACTTTTGTAGACTAATACTCTCTCCATCCCGTAGGAATTTGCACCCTACGGGTCGGCACATTTTTTAAGGAAAATATATTTTATAATAAAGTAGTGGCATATGAGTAAATATGTGTATATGTTTGTGAGTGTTGATTAGGGTCATAATTGCATCATTTTGCATCCATTTTGATGTGATATTGATTGGTTTATGTTCATTATTGACCCTAATATGCTATACATTGTGCTATTGACCTCTTGTTGATAAGAAAATGTGTTTTATAGGTGAAATCGAGTAAAAAGGAGGAATTCGTGATTATAGAGGAAGAGATGATGTTATCCGAGTACATGGGAAAGTTTAAATGACTCAAATGAAGACCCTAGGAAGCTTGGACGAGCCATGAGATCGAAAACAAAAAAGTCAAAATCGGATGCCGCAATAGCCCGTTGACCGAGCGTTGACTCAACTGTGTCCGAGCGCCCACCAACTAGTGGTCGAGCGGATTTATTCTGGACACCCAAATCTCAGGCGCTCGACCATCTTCAGCCAGGCACTCGACCAGCTGTGTCCGAGCGCTCCTCAACGTATGTCCGAGCACGGAGTTCGGAAAGTGGCAAAATTAAGGGCAACTTCGTCTTTTCACACAATTAATGAGGGGCATTTTGTTCCATTAGATTTGTCTCATCAATAGTTATATTTCTACGGTTCATTGTTGCATTTCAAGTTCCGGATCAAGACTTAGCATATTCAAGGTAGAAGGTTAGTATTTCAATTCCATTGTAACTGGTAAGTTTCTTGTACTTTTCTTTCAATTTAGTCATAATAATGATAGTTAGCTTCTTAGTTGTTATTTTGGATTCCCAATTAGCCATGTGCTAATTCCTTGATGCATTGGTGTATGATTACTATGTTGTAGTTTACTGTTCTATTAATCCTATGCACGATTAAGTGATCTTGATTGATTAATTCTCTAATTTGATGATTTGTTAGAATGCTTGGTGTAATCAATTAGATAATTTGAGCCTATATGAGTTAGCAACACATGAGAATTGAGTTAATTCATGGAATCTCTTAATTGAATTTTGTGCATGCCAAGTGTTTGTATTAATGCTTTTATGTCAATGAGAATTGCTTAGAATCTAAGACCTCTCAAATGGAGTACTGGGTGTTGTAGAGAGATCTAGACACTTGATAGAGCATTTTAGCTTGTGTTGTAGAGAGATCTAGACACTTGTTAGAGTCTTAGGCTTGATTAAGACATCAAGGGATCTTGCATGCTATGATTGATAGGATACTAGATGAACCATAGTAGGATTACTCCAATGCACACACATCTCACACTTGCTCATCTTTCTAAGGTGATAGTTATATTTTACTTTGCTTTGTTGAAGTAGATAGAATTCAAGGACATTCTTGTTTTTTCACTAGCTATTAACGTTTGTAAACATTCAATAGTTGCTTGATATCACATTGTTTCCCTGTGTTTGATATTTTTTATTACTTGGTTAACTTGCCACGACAACAACGTCCACGTACACTTGCGTGAGAGCACACGATTTTGGCAAACAAGTTTTTGGCATCGTTGCCGGGGAAATGATTACTTTGTTAAGTTTGGATTGATGTTTATGATTAGGGTTATAATTGCATGTTTTAGCACTCATTTCTATATGCTTTTGGTGATATTATGTTCATATTTGACCCTATTATGTGATACTTTGTGTATGTAACCCTTTTTGGCTAGGAAGTTGTAATTGTAGGTGAAAACAAGCAAAATGAGGAAGAAACGAGCAAGATCGAGAAAAGTCCAAATTTTGGAGTTGAGCAAAATGGAGAAATTGCTATCCTATGTTGAAGAGCTTGAAGAGAGGGTCGTAACGAAAGAAAAATCGAGTTAATCGGAGTTCTAGAGCTCAAGATATGATATAAACAAGGAAGTCACGCATCGACCGAAACTAAGGCCTCGGGCGACACGGATTCCTTCTTCGGAAGATAGGCCTCGCGCGACCTCATTCCCTGGATCGACAGGCATTTGTCGAGTGAGCATGTCGATCAAGCCTGGTCGATAGTTGCTCAGCTCTTGGACGACAAGAGGGTTTTCTGTCGACCAAGCTGTCGCCCGAGTGGTCGACAGCTGCACAGTTCTTGGGCGACAGCAGCTCAGTTTTCTTAGATTTTCAGGGCTATTTTCGTATTTTCACGTGTTTTAATGAAGGGCATCTTAGTCAATGATCCAAGGGCACTATATATACTTCTATCTCAGATTTTCTAAGGGACTTTTATCATTTTCTTAGATTCATATTCTCTCACTAGATTAGGAGAAGTTAGAGGTAGTTTCCAAGTGGTGTTCTTAGATTTCCATATACGATTTCGACGATTACTTGTGATCTACCGTTTGAAATCGACAATCAGTTTTCTCCTGCATTCTTAGCGTAGCTGAAGCTACATTTCTACTGATTAATTTTCAATTTCTGTTGTCGGATCATTTTCTAGCTTCTAGAGTAATCTTGTATCTTTTCAATTCCAATTGTAATAGGTAAATTCTTAAATACTTTGTATAATTCCTGCATAAAGATGATAGCTATTGTTTCAATTTCTTATGAGATAACTGTTGGTCCCGAAACGAGTATAAATCAGTGTATGGGGGGATACACTGATATCAGATTTTTCTGAAAGACTCAGAAAAATGCTCTAACACTCTCAGTCAGGATTCCCTGAATTACTCAGTATGCTGAAGGTCCAATGAGGCAGCAGGGACAGTTCAGTAACGAGTCAGATAAGCTGAGTGTGAGTAAAGTGCTCGGAAGCTCAGTAGAGATAACAAACCTACTGACTGCTCAGAAGCAAGTCAGTTGGATTACTATCTCAGTGAGCTAGAGTACATGCGGAAAGTGAGCCCTTAGTTTCTACTCGTTTTAGTTTCTGAAAACATTTTCTCTGAGTTTGCTTAGTAAACAGGTGGTTAAGGCTGAGTGCACAGTATTAGAATTCAGGATGATTGATTCAGTCCTGAATATAAAAACAATGCGGAATGTTCAGTTTAGTATGACGACAGTTATGATCCTGAACAAAACAGTAAATCAGCACACAAGGGTCTTTTTAACGTGGTTCTGAGATAACCAACTCCTACGTCCACGACCTGATTTAATAGGAAGCTATCCTCAAAACCCTGAGGATAGGTACTTGGGTTTTACTTGCCAAGGGACACGAATAGCCAACTTCCTCTCTTAGGAACTGACCCCTGGGCGTTTTACAAGTCCCAGTCCTTCTAACCAACCAATCTCACACCCTGAGTGGTTTGGTATTCTGGTTTCCAACTAGGATAGCTCTAGCAATACAAAACAATGCTAAATATAAGAGCTATCGATCTAAGCAAATACAGAGAGAATCCTACTACAACACTGGGGAAATTTAATTGCAGAGTGTTGCTTATAGTATGCTTTGAGTGCTTGGATTCTTGAGAGCTTTCACTTGGAAATTTCCCGTTAGCCTTGAATGGGTGCAATGCTCTCCATATTTATAGGCAAGATTCAAAATAGATCCGTTGGAGGAGATCTAATCAAATCTTTCCTATTTTAGGGTGGTTGCAAGCTAGAAGTACTGTTTGACCTAATCGCCATGCTTAATCTGGCAAGTTTGTCCCGCCGACTGCAACTCTGAGACGCATTAAATGCCACATTAAATGCTGCGCAGACTCCATACATACGTGTCGAAAGATCTTTGGCTTTCCGTTCAAACGGCTAGTTGACTTTCAGACATTTGTCCTTCCCCGTACATTCAATACTTTAAGTCTCTTGTAAATAACTCAGCCTGAATGTTTGTCTTATTGGAGTCTTACAGACATTCTTTTTGTCTCTTGTCCCATAGCATAAATAACCTTTTTGCTTTGGACTTACATGATTCAGGTAAACTGAACCAAGGCCTAAGTCAGGTCTTATGTGCATTCAGCACAGCCTGATAGGTTATTCAGCCCAGTATGTGTAACCTTTTTGCTTTGGACTTACATGATTCAGGTAAACTGAACTAAGGCCTAAGTCAGGTATTATGTGCATTCAGCACAGTCTGATAGGTTAACACTTACTCTTCACTGACTAAGTTCTGTCCTGAGTATGCTTAGTGTACTCAGTAGAAGCATCAGCCAATGGTACTTCAGGATTGTCTTCAGGACCGATCATCAGGCTTCATTCTTCAGCTTCAGTTCAGGTAATCTTCAGCAAGACTGACTCTGACTTCTTCAGGATGGATTGCGCTTCAGACTTCAGTAAATTGGGTCGACTCCAATATTCTTCAGTCTTCAGCATGTTCCCCCTGAACTGAATTCCTAACCTGACTATCCTGAACTAGACAGACTTGAACAACTTTACTTAGGCAAATTCATCAGAGGTTTTGGGATCTAATCAAAATACTCAGATTGTCCCAACAATTTCCCCCTTTTTGATGATGCCAAAACCCTTAAGCAAATTCCTATTCATCTAAACAATCAACTGACTTAGTCAATGAAATAGGTTCAGTACCTTCTGACAAACTAGGCACTTAGTCTATAAGATGAAAACAAGGAATGGGTTAGTATAGTTCTTGATAAGGATACAGAAAAGTAAATTCAGGAGTCAACAAGAAGTTGTACTCAGGAAAGCAAAATAACTTCATTGATTGATATGAGAGTTACAAGTATCCTGAAGCTATTACAATTTCCTGAATCAACTAGCTCCTGAACTAATCTTCATCCTTATTCCAAGCAGCTTGAGGAATTTCGTACATCTCCAAGACTCGGTTCAGGACCTACTTCATCCTGTTCTGATTACCAACAGCCCCGGCAGCGCGTCCTACCCTGACGACTTCTTCAAAAATTGTTTTCCGATCCAGTTGCTTGGAGTTCCTGAAGAGTAGAGGAGGATACTTGATGAATTCCGTAGGAGCGATCTCTACACCTTCAGTGTCAGCATGTCTGATGATTTCAGCCCAGAGATCCGGATGCTCCTGTGCCATCCAGTGATGGAGTATGACGTCTTTTTCTTCAGATTGATCATCCCATATGTTGGTCCCGAAATGAGTATTATCAGTGTATGGGGGGAATACACTGATGTCAGATTTTTCTGAAAGACTCAGAAAAATGCTCTAACACTCTCAGTCAGGATTTCCTGAAGTACTCAGTATGCTGAAGGTCCACAGGGGCAGCAGGGACAGTTCAGTAACGAGTCAGATAAGTTGAGTGTGAGTAAAGTGCTTGGAAGCTCAGTAGAGATAACAAACCTACTGACCGCTCGGAAGCTAGTCAGTTGGACCACTATCTCAGTGAGCCAGAGTGAGTGCGGAAAGTGAGCCCTTAGATTCTACTCGTTTTAGTTTCTGAAAACATTTTCACTGAGTTTGCTTAGTAAACTGGTGGTTAAGGCTGAGTGCACAGTATTAAGATTCAGGATGATTGATTCAGTCCTGAATAGAAAAACGATGCAGAATGTTCAGTTTATTATGATAACAGTTATGATCCTGAACAGAACAGTAAATCAGCACACATGGGACTTTTTAACGTGGTTCGGAGATAACCAACTCCTACGTCCACGACTTGATTTAACAGGAAGCTATCCTCAAAACCCTGAGGATAGGTACTTGGGTTTTAAGTGCCAAGGGACACGAGTAGCCAACTTCCTCTCTTAGGAACTGACCCCTGGGCGTTTTACAAGTCCCAGTCCTTCTAACCAACCAATCTCACACCTTGAGTGATTTGGTATTCTGGTTTCCAACTAAGATAGCTCTAGCAATACAAAACAATGCTAAATAATAGAGCTATCGATCTAAGCAAATACAGAGTGAATCCTACTACAACACTAGGGAAATTTAATTACAGAGTATTGTTTATAGTATGCTTTGAATGCTTGGATTCTTGAGAGTTTTCTCTTGGAAATTTCCCGTTCACCTTGAATGGGTGCAATACTCTCCATATTTATAGGTAAGATTCAAAATAGATCCGTTGGAGGAGATCTAACCAAATCTTTCCTATTTTAGGGTGTTTGCAGGCTAGAAATACTGTTTGACCTAACTGCCATGCTTATTCTGGCAAGTTGTCCCATCACCTGTAACTTTTGAGACGCATTAAATGCTGCGTGGACTCCGTACATACGTGTCGAAAGATCATTGGCTCTCCGCTCTAACGGCTAGTTGACTTTCAGACATTTGTCCTTCCTCGTACATTCAATACTCTGAGTCTCTTGTTAATTACTCAGTCTGAACGTGTGTCTTAATGGAGTCTTACTGACATTCTTTTTGTCTCTTGTCCCATAGCATAAATAACCTTTTGCTTTGGACTTACATGACTCAGGTGATCTGAACCAAGACCTAAGTCAGGTCTTAAGTGCATTCAGCACAGCCTGAAAGGTTATTTAGCCCAGTATGTGTAACCTTTTTGCTTTGGACTTACATGATTCAGGTAAACTGAACCAAGACCTAAGTCAGGTCTTAAGTGCATTCAGCACAGCCTGATAGGTAACACTTACTCTTCACTGACTAAGTTCTGTCCTGAGTATGCTTAGTGTACTCAGTAGAAGCATCAGCCAATGGTACTCAGGATAGTCTTCAGGATGGATCAGCAGGCTTCGTTCTTCAGCTTCAGTACAGACAGTCTTTAGCAGAACTGACTCTGACTTCTTCAGGATGGATTGCACATCAGACTTCAGTAAATTGGGTCGACTCCAATATTCTTCAGTCTTCAGCATGGTCCTCCTGTACTGAATTACTAACCTAACTATCCTGAATTATTTTATCCTGAACAACTATACTTAGGCAAATTCATCAGGGGTTATGGATCTAATCAAAACACTCAGATTGTCCTAACAATTTCCCCCTTTTTGACGATGCCAAAACCCTTAAGCAAATTCCTATTCATCTATACAATCAACTGACTTAGTCTGTGAGAACAACTCAGTACCACCTGACAAACTAGGTAGTTAGTCTATAAGATAAAAACAAGGAATGGGTTAGTACAGTTCTTGATAAGGATTCAGAAAAGTCAATTCAGGAGTCAACAAGAAGTTGTACTCAGGAAAAGTAAATAACTTCATTGATTGATAAGAAAATACAAGTATCCTGAAGCTATTACAAAATTTCTGAACAACTAGCTCCTGATCTAGTCTTCATCCTTATTCCAAGTAGTCAGTGGAATCTCGTACATCTCCAATACCCGGTTCAGGACCTGCTTCATCCTGTTCGGATTAGCAATGGCCCCGGCAGCTCGTCCTACCCTGACGACTTCTTCAGATATTGCTTTCCGGTCCAGTTGCTTGGAGTTCCTAAAGAGTGGAGGAGGGTACTTGATGAATTCTGGAGGAGCGATCTCGACACCTTCAATGTCAGCATGTCTGATGATATCAGCCCAGAGATCAGGATGCTCCTGTGCCATCCAGTGATGGAGTATGACGTCTTTTTCTTCAGTTAGATCATCCCATAGCCCCACCACATAGAATAGGTAGGCCCACCTATTCCGGATCAGAATCCACACCTCCAACAGCTCTATCGGAATGAAGTCTTCCACAAACTTCAGAGGAGGGCTTTGATCTGAACTGGCCACCAAATTCCTCTGAGTCTTCATCCGAGATCCAGAAGTCACAGACTTTTTCTTCTGAACCTGCGAAGTCAGATACTCATTGGACTCTTTCAAGCACAGGATCTGACTGAGGAGCGAAATCTCCTTCATCTTTGCTATCTTTTCAGCTTCTGTCATCACCATTTTCTTCTGAGTGGTCAGCCCAATTTGCATTTGCTCCTCCATTTCCTTGTACAAAGGCTCCAGAGCGGGGTCCTCAGACGACTTCAATCTTTTCGGCTCTGTACCTTCAGCAGCTTCGATGGCAGCGACGGACCTTGTCCTCTTTCTTTCCGCCGCTATCAGTTCAGGGGGGAAGTTTTTCTTCTTTGCTTTACCAGTAATGGCAAACTGCTTCTTCCCTTCTTCCCCCTTTTTGGCATCATCGTCATTTATCCGTTTGACAACTTCATCCACTGACTCCGCCAATAGTGTAAACTGACCATCCATCTCAGTCTGCTTTCCCTACAATTGTCCAATCTGCCTGGCCATCCCTCTCAGGCCAACACTTAGCTTGTCGACGGCTGAATTGTGCTCAGCTTTTAGCCGTCCTTCAAAGCTCATCATCCGATTGTTCAGGGCAGTGGCAATTGCATCCTTCTCCTGTTCAGACATTTCATTCAGCAGTTCCTCTTTCAGTTCAGCTTTCAGTTTGGCCAACTTTTCATCAACCAGTTGATCAACTTTTTTAGACAATTGTTGATCAAGAAAAGTGGCAAGCTTAGTCTCCTGCTGAGTCTGTACATCTGAGACCATCTGATTGCAGCTTTGTATGGCACTTTTAGCTTGCTCGGAGATAGCAGTAAGATCCACTGAATGTTGTGTTCTGACTTCTCCAAGAAGATCGATTGCAGCATGCATATCAGTGGCCATATCATTTAGGTCACGGTCCAGGTTGTTCACATTCTTGTTCAGAGTCTCAGAATTTGTACCAACCCTACTTGCTTTTCCCTCAACGAGAATCACCCTCCTGTGCAGATTGCCAAGAGCTCGTGAGGAATTCTGAAGATATAGAGATTCGGGTGAGGTCCATTTTCCTCTGACTCGGACCATGCCTGGTGGACCCTCTCCTGAAGCCTCCGCAATCCTGGGTCCCAGGATTGCTTTATCGGCCGGTGCACTGACTCCCTCAGTGCCACCTTGCTGATCATCATCAGCAATCTCCACAACCTCCAACTCAGTTTCCTTCTCCCCTTCCTGCTCTCCCTCAGCTTTCTGAATCTCAGGCTCAGGATAAGTTCGGCGGACTGTTTTGATAAAATCCACCATCTTAATCAATTGATGTAGAGAGTTTACACCAAAATGATCAAAGAGGGCGGCTTCTAACTCTGCAATGCAGTCCCATCCTCTGGACTCTCCTAGCTGACTGAGCTCAGACCATGTAGCGTTTCTGATCATGGCAAAAGTGCGGAGTTGCACCACTGCCTCCTTCTGAGCTTCTGAGAGGTCAGGAAACCTTCTCTCTACCAGTTTGTTCACTTTCTTGTTCAGAGTCTCAGAATTTGTACCAACCCTACTTGCTTTTCGCTCAACGAGAATCACCCTCCTGTGCAGATTGCCAAGAGCTCGTGAGGAATTCTGAAGATATAGAGATTCGGGTGAGGTCCATTTTCCTCTGACTCGGACCATGCCTGGTGGACCCTCTCCTGAAGCCTCCACAATCCCGGGTCCCAGGATTGCTTCATCGGCCGGTGCACTGACTCCCTCAGTGCCACCTTCCTGATCATCATCAGCAATCTCCACAACCTCCAACTCAGTTTTCTTCTCCCCTTCCTACTCTCCCTCAGCTTTCTGAATCTCAGGCTCAGGATAAGTTCGGTGGACTGTTTTGATAAAATCCACCATCTTAATCAATTGATGTAGAGAGTTTACACCAAAATGATCAAAGAGGGCGGCTTCTAACTCTGCAATGCAGTCCCATCCTCTGAACTCTCCTAGCTGACTGAGCTCAGACCATGTAGCGTTTCTGATCATGGCAAAAGTGCGGAGTTGCACCACTGCCTCCTTCTGAGCTTCAGAGAGGTCAGGAAACCTTCTCTCTACCATTTCAGCTGCCTCTCCCCTTGCTACAATCTCAAAATCTGATAGGTCATTCATATCGGGAGCAGGGAACGGCCATGGGGCTTCAGCCTGAACTGGTTCAGCAGCCTCCTGCTCATCTCCTCCTTCGTGAGCAGGTTCCCCCTCATCCTTCTTCACACTCTGATAGGTTGCGGCAATGTTGAGAATCAGTTGATCAGGATCAGGTGATGCAACATCCAGAACAGACGTAATGGGAGCAATTTCAAGCGCGGCCTGAGCCGGTTCCCTCTCTGGAGTTGCATGCTGAACAGCTTCTTCAGCAGCTCTCTCTTCCACAAGCTTTTTCTCTCGCTCTTCCATGAGCTTTTTCTCTCGCTCAGCTGACCCTGAATAAAGAAATTTCAGTTTTTGTTGCTTGAGTCCTGAGGGTTTAGATTTATCCTCCGCAGGCTTTGCTGTATCGGACTCTGAAGACTTGCCTGCCTGAGCCTTGACTCTTTCAGTCATGCTCGCCTGGGCCTTCTTCTTCTGAGTCAGTGGTCTTCTCCTGGTGCCAGCATCACTGGAATAAGCTCTGAAGAGGTCAGTTTTGGGTGGAAGCTCGAGGGACTGGGCCTGATCTACGTCCCCGAGGTCCAGGGTCTCCAAAATTAGTGAGATTTTGGTGCCAAAATGCATCTTGGCGTCGAACGTAGCCTGACCCTCAGGCGAATACTTTATTTTGTTGGTCTCAGCCACCAGCAATTGGAGAAAGTATTCCTCCCAATCAAAATTATGAATTGAGGCATCCGAGATGGCCATCATTGTGTACAGTTTTGGCCTGGAGATCTGCTCCAATCCTCCGGCAATCCCCATCACTCCTTGACTTGTCAGATCAAAGAAGTGTCTATTCTCTTTTCTCAGGACAGATTTGTTCAGACCAGATTTCAGAACCACAGCCCCATCGCAAAGGGACTGGAGATAGTCCTTCTCGTTTCCAAACCCATAGTCCACTGGGCTTCGTCCTGTATGAGGAAGATTCAGAACCTCTCTGATCTTCTGCCTGAGGTTGAGAGTGACCCATCTCCTGGTCATCTCTTCCTCGCCATCCTTCCCCTTCACACATGAAGAAAGGGGTATACATGTCTCCCACTCCTGGGAGTCCTTGTTCTGTGCCATCTTCAGGTAGAAGGCAACAACAAGTCTCGGGTGGAGTCTCTGTGGTCTGGCTGTAATGAATTGCAGAAGACCTGCATTTTTATATAATTCTCTCACAGGCAAAATATCCGGGTGATTAGAAGAAAAATCCCCAAAGGGTTCATAATGAATTTCATTTCTTAAGAGGAAAAGATTTCCAAAGAAAGAATCTGCAGATGGAGAAGCCATGGAAATAAGTTTGAAGATTTGAAGAGAATCGGGTTTTAGAAAAAATATGTTAGGAAAATATTGGGTGCATAAAAGTTTTAATAGCACAATCTTCCCATATTTATACAAAAATTCGGTTTGAATCGGATGGCTCAGAAAGTAATGACTTATGGGATTCAACGATTAAGATCAATACTCAAAAAGTATGTAGACTCTTTGGTTTTTCAAAAGTAATTGGTCAAACTTTATCGAAAACTGTTCCCGCCCACAGTGCATTAAATATTCATTAGAGCATGTCCGTATTTAATTCAAATAAATTATATTAAATAATAACCGAATATTAAAACGAATGGCTGGGATCATTTGACAAATTAAATTGATTTGACAATACAGCAAAAAATATAAGGATAATGCACGCAAGGTCAGATGACTAGATAAAAATCAGGAATCATACCAGTCAGTCAGATTTGTATTCTGACTGATACCACTTATTGCACTATCAGGGTGACAAGCCCTGAGTTCTGTGTCCTGAAGCTTAGTCAGTCTATACTGATCATCCTTTTTATACTGAATGTTCCCCCTACAACCATTCACATTCTCTCTGAGATTCCTTCTTTGTCAGGATCCAGCTTCTCATTCGTGTTCATGGGAATACGTGAGACTTTGCTGGACTGAACTCCAAATTTCTGAATCAAGTCCCTCGCATACTTGGACTGATTTATGAAGATTCCGGAGTCAGTTTGCCTGACTTGGAGACCCAGAAAGAAATTCATTTCTCCCATCATTGACATCTCAAATTTCCCAGTCATCAGCTTGGAGAATTTCTCACAAAGCTTCAGATTAAGAGATCCAAAAATTATGTCATCCACATAAATCTGAACCAAGAGGGTCCTGTCCACTGTTCCTTTCACGAACCCGTGGTCTATCAGGAATTGGGATAATGTATCATACCAAGCTCTCAGAGCTTGCTTCAGGCCATAAAGAGCTTTCTTCAGGTGATATACCTTGTTACCAACTTCGAATCCAGGAGGTTGCTCAACATACACATCTTCATTCAGTACACCATTCAGAAAAGCACTCTTTACGTCCATCTGATACACTTTGAATTTCCTGAATGTTGCATAAGCCAGAAACAACCTGATTGCTTCCAATCTTGCGACTGGAGCAAAGGTCTCATCATAGTCGATACCCTCGGCCTGAGAGTAACCCTTTGCTACTAGTCTGGCCTTATTCCTGACAACAACATTCTTTTCATCCCTCTTGTTCTTCAAGACCCACTTGGTGCCAATAACATGTTAACGCCTAGGTCTCTCAACTAACTCCCAAACCTGATTTCGCTCAAACTGATTGTGCTCATCCTACATGGCTAGGATCCAGTTGGGATCAGCTAGAGCTTCTTCTATGCCTGTAGGTTCCTGATCACTCAGGAAGCAACAAAACATAGCGCTTTCGCCAAAGGACAACCTCGTCCTGACCCCCTCATTGATATCACCAATGATATCAGCCAATGAGTGATCATCTAGCCACCGCCTCCTGCTGACTGGAGCACTGGGAGCTACTGATGTTCCATTGCCTGATACTGAAACATCAGTCTCGACAATAATAGGCAAAGAAGCGGAACGAGCAAGAACAGGGGATACTGAGTCATTTCCTGAGGGTTGACCAATATCAAAGAAATTGTTTCCCCTTTCAGTGTTGGACTTAGTAACTGTCTCAGGTGCAGAAGCATCATCACTGACAGTACGTACCTCAGGTTGAGTCTGTCCTTCCATCTGAGACTCAACGTTTTCCGAGGCAGGGGCTTGCTGAGGGTTGGTCTGAAGTCCATCCTGATCTTCATCATCATCATCCCATCCCTTGGGAGCACTGACAAGTTTGATCTTGAATTCAGGATTCTTCAGACTCAGTCTTGTTACCCTTTTGGTAATTCCCTCAGTGTCAGGACTTGGAACCTGTTTCCCATGCACTGATGCAGCCTCATCAAACACAACATGAGGTGTTTCCTCCACACAAAGGGTCCGACAGTTATACACCCTGAAGGCTTTACTGACTGAGGTGTATCCTAAGAAAACTCCCTCATCAGATTTGCTATCAAAGGCTTTCAGCTGGTCTTTCCCATTGTTCAGGATGAAACACTTACACCCAAAAATATGGAAATAAGAGATGCGAGGCTTCCTCTTGTTCCAAGTTTCATAGGGTGTCTGAGAATGTTGTTTGTTCAGCATAGATCTGTTCTGAGTGGAGCAAGCAGTATTGATTGCTTCAGCCCAGTACTTCTTGTGCAGTCCTGATTCAGCCAATATAGTCCTGGCAGCTTCCTTCAGGGTTTGATTTCTTCTTTCAGCTACCCCATTCTGCTGAGGGGTCCTAGCTGCAAAAGTCTCATGAGCTATACCATGGTTAGTACAGAAGTCAGTTATAATAGAGTTTATAAACTCGGTTCCTCGATCTGATCGGATCCTGAATATGCTCTGACCCTGTTCAGTACTCAATTGCTTGAGTAACTCTGGAAGCTTGACCTGAGTCTCCTTTTTGTTCAGCAAGAAAATAACCCATGTGTACCAGGAATAATCATCAACAACAACAAGGGTATATTTCCTACCATTTATGCTGACAGGAGTAACTGGACCAAAGAGATCCATGTGTAGGAGCTGAAGCACTCTGTCAGTTGAGAAGGCTTCCTTCACTTTGAATGAGGCTTTGATTTGCTTGCCTTCCTGACATGCTCCGCACATGTGGTCTTTGCTAAAAAATTCATTAGGCAGACCATCTACAAGAGAGAGTCTAGAGATTTTGTTAATAATCTTGAAGTTTAAGTGACTCAGACATTTATGCCAAAGCCAACTGAGCTCAGAGGAGCTCTTAGCGACCAGACAGGTTTCAGGAGGGCTGCTCTTGAAGTCAGCAAAATATACATTGCCCCTCCTGTTACCTGTAATCAGAACCTGTAGTGTAGATTTGTCCTTCACAAGACACATGTTAGATGTAAATTCTACACTATATCCTCGGTCACAGAACTGACTAACCGAGAGTAAGTTATGTCTCAGTCCCTCAACATATGATACATTCAGTACACGGACAGAGTCAATAACAAGGGTTCCGAATCCTCTGGTGAAACCCTTAGAGTTATCACCAAAGGTTACCTGCGGGCCTTCCTGAGCTACATAATCCTGAAGGAGATCACAAAATCCGGTCATGTGCCTGGAACATCCTGAGTCCAAGTACCAGTCCT